>QFEM01004642.1:0-12004 GCA_003316205.1 Boletus bicolor
CTGCATAGGGTGGAATGGAGTGGGGATTTTGAGTGAGGTGGAGGGGAGAATGGATGCTGAATAGTATATGGCCATATTGGAGCAGGGGTTGCTGCAAAGCATGGAGGAATCTGGAATTCCAGAAGATGACATTATCTTTCAATAAGATAATGATCCCAAGCATACCTCTAAAAGAGCCCAAAGATGGTTTGAAGAGCAAGGAATCAAGCTTCTGGACTGGCCTGCACAATCTCCAGACCTTAATCCCATTGAACATACTTGGAATCACCTCAAGAGATGCCTCTTAGGTTATGAAAATGCTTCTACAGGTGTTCATCAATTGTGGAAAAAAGTAGTGGAGCAGTGGGGAAAGATTGATGAGGAACAGTGTCAGAAATGGATAGAAAGTATGCCTAGAAGGATTGAAGCAGTTATCAAGGCCAAAGGAGCTCATACCAAGTACTAGATACCTAGGTAAATTTAGAGTCAAAAAACTGTCTGAATGAGTCATTGTTTTGAAATGGCTGCCAGTTCATCAATTCTTATTCATATGTCTTAAAACCTTGATGGATAGAAAGCCAAGGGTCAGTGCTTTATTTCATATACCTATATGTTAGGGTAAGGGTTAGGAATTATTGGAGAATAACACATCTAGTGAAAAATGACCAAACATGCAGACAGTTTTTTGAGCCACTGTACACAGGAAAGAAACAGCACGATTGGGCAGACTGGTTGAAAATGGCTCAATTCTCCCACAATAACACTGTTACCACTGCCACTGGTTCCATCCCTTTCAATGTCACTCGAAATTATGCTCCTCACATGGGCTTTGAAGGAAAATTGGCTGGTTTCACAGGAGAAGTGGGTTGTTCTCACAAGGAGATAGAAGTGGCATTAGAAGAAACATGTGATAGAATGATTGCCACTTTGGAGAAAAGACATTCAGAAGCACCGGAGTATTCTGTCAGCCAGCAAGTCTGGCTTTCTACCAATAAACTCAATCTTCCATATACAGCTACAAAGTTACGACGACCCGGGGAGGTAGTCGTAATGGGGCCTTCACGGACAAGGAGTCACTTGGAGAGCGACGATGCAGTATCGCCTAGGGGATTCTGAAGGGTGATCGAAGTGGTGTACACTAGGGTCTTCCCTATGTGCAAGTGGCAAGGGTTTGACTAGAGCGTGAGCTCATAGGTCGACAAGGACAAGGGTTTGGCTAGAGCAGATGCTTGTAGGCCAGCAAGGACAAGGGTTCGACTAGAGCAGATGCTCGTAGGCTGATGAAGGTTCCCTTAGAAGGGATAACAAAGAGCAACCACTCAGAAGTAGGTTGTGTTACGACGGCCGGGAGGCTATCGTAATGGGGCCTTCGCTGACAAGGATGTCGCTTAGGGGCGACGACACAGTTAGCACTTGGAGTTTTCCTACAAGCGCACGAAGGGGTGTACTCAAGGGGATTCCTTAGTACGAGGACAAGGAGTCACGGGTGAGGCGACGATGCAGAGGTTGCCTGGGGATTTCCTACAGGCGGACAAGGTTTCGACTAGAGCGGAGCTCGTAGGCCGACGAAGAGTTCCTTATAGAAGGAATAACAAAGAGCGGTCACTTGGAAGTAGACCGGAGACTTAAAGAGGAACGATGAGAGAAAGGCTTGGATTGCCTTAGCGCAGATTGAGATACAAGGGAAATCGAAGGAGGTCTAAGCTAAGGAATTGTATCGTAAAAGAGAGGGTTTATATACCCCTGGATACGCACACGGGCTAGGTGCGGAATATCGCGGGATCGGGATAAACCATGGGATAACGTGTATGGAGTCGGAAGAAGCGCGTATCCTGTGTATCGTGATAAACTGGATCAGAGAAAGAAGAGAAGTATGGACATGTGCATGGAGCATGCGAAACACGTGTCTGACTATCGTGGGATAATCAATGGAGTCGTGAGACAAGTAGAAAGTACCTTCAGTATAGAACGATGGCAAGGCAAAGCCGAAGGCGGGGAAAAGGAAAGAAGTCCAGTGGTCGAGCAAGGACATGTAGGATGCGGGGTCCTGGCGCTGGTAGTACAAGTAGTGAGAGTAATCGTAGCAAGTGAAGGAAAGAAAAGAGAAGTCGTAACAGGTTGGAGACTTAGAGAGCTCGGGTTGAAGGATAAGATGTATAGATTGCCTAGTATAGATGAGGTACAAGAGGAGTGCTCAAGGTAACTTGAAGGAGATCTAAGCTAGGGAATCATAAGGTAAAATGAAGGGTTTATATAGATCCATGATACATGCACAGCCCAGGTGCGGAATAGTGTGGAACAGAATAAACCATGGGACTACATGTATGGAATCGGGAGAAGTGCATATCCTGTATATCGGAACAATAAGGATTGGAGAAATAAGGGAGAACTATGGACACGTGTATGAAGTGTGTGAAGCATGTGTCCGACTATTGTGAGAGAATCAACGAAGGTGAGAGACAATGGGAATGCACCTCTGGTATAGAGCGATGAGAAGCCAGAGGTGAAGAATAGGAACGAAGTCCAATGGATGAGCCAGGACATGGAAGATATGAGGTCCTGGCACTGGTAATACAGTGAGACTGAGTAATCGTAGCAAATGTAGGAAAGAAATGAAGAGTCGTAACATTACCCCCTTAGTAAGGTCAAGACTGTGACAAAGACAAAATTTGTTTAATAGAGAACGGGTCCACTGACTGGGGATCCGGTGATGTTACCATAGGCAGTGTCGTCCCAGATGTCTTCCTGGTCTGAGTAATTCCACTCATAGAGTGGGGAGACGGATCACTGAATGCGGTGAGTGCGGTGAGAGCCATGGGGGCAACGTGGGGTTCACGAGGAACCAGAAGACCTAGAGAAGGAAGACCCTGAAGACATCTGTTGGAGAGGGGGAACACAAGGAGGAGGAGGTGATGGAGTGCGGCGGCAGAGGGGGCAGTGATTAAGGATATGTCCCAGAGCCCAGTGAAGGCATGAGGAACATTGGTGGAAGGGACAGTCAATCTTGAAATGACCGAGACAACCGCACTCATAACAGGTCTGGTGAGCACCAGGGTGTGTGCTTGGGAGAGGGAGGCGACCATCAGCGCCGGTCCAGGCAGCTTCTATATGCTCCATCATATGGGTCTCCTCAGCGGAGAGCAGCATAGTACTGGCTTGTGGGGTAGGAGCGGTCGGAGGGTTAGGGGCCTGGATGGGAGTTTCTACTTCTGCGGGAGTCATGGTAGGGGTGGCATGCTGAGCAGTGTGATGGTGTTCCTCAGTGAGGGCCTGATGGAGTTCTTCCGAAATAGGTCGGGTCTGGGTTGCGAGGAAGAGGAGGTAGCGACGCAAGTCCTGAAGGAAGGTCAGCATACCGAGTTGATGAAGGGCAATAAGGAGATGACACTGGGTCTCCTTAGTGTCATGGTGAATAAAATGGGTGATGTAGGAGCGGTTGGTGTCAGAGGCAGGGATGTGGGCCATAGCAATGATATTGAGGTTGGCCAGATAAGCACTATAGAGTGCGTAGAGAGGAGAGGAGACATCTAGATAACAGTCCATGGCCATGGCAAGGCCAGGATTGGTGATGAGTTCCGTGAGTTCACAGATCTCGAAGACGGTAGGTGGACCATCAGAGAGACAATAGGCTGTGGTTGGAACATCTACAGAAAGTACGGCAGCTTCATCAGCAACTGGAGAAGCTGTGATAGGCTCCACAGGAGGAGTAGGAGGACGTTGTTGTGCAACATCAGGTACAGGACAAGGATCATGGGGTACAAGTGGTGAACTAGGTTCCCAGCAAACTGGAGAAGGAGGAAAATCAAGGGACGCAGCATCATGGGGTTCAAGGTCTTTGGGGAAGAGGGTTTGGTTTTTGTCAGATGGAGAAGGGATGGTGAGGGGGGAGACTTGGTAGTGGCAAGTCAGGAGTTCACCGACAGAGATGGAAGGGATCTGTTTGGTGGGAGTAAACTCAATGGCCATGGAGGTTAGTGGTTGAGAGAGAAGATGGAGGGGAAGAGGGCTTTATGCTCTTTGAGGGCGGAGTCTGCATTTTTCAGATTCTGTTCTGGGATCCAGGAGTCTTCTTCGGTGGAATATCCTTTCCATCGGATCAGGAAGGAACAGTGAGTCTTGGTTCCGCAGTGGCATATGATCTTCTCAATTTTGTATTCTTCTTCGCCTTCTACAAGATCCAGAGGGGGTTGAGGGTAGTTGGTTCTGTGAGTCGCATTCTTGTGGTAGGGCATAAGAAGTGAGGCGTGGAAGACCAGATGTATTTTCCAGGTCTTCGGGAGGCAGAGTTGATATGTGATCAGGGACAGTACCTTTGTGACGGTAAAAGGTCCTTCCTGTTTGGCGGTGAACTTCGGGTTGGCAATGGAGCGTTTAAGGTTCTGGGCTTTGAGCCATACCTTATCTCCAAGGGTGAAGGGTTTGAAGGATCATCGGGTTCGTGTGGCCATGGTTTGCCATGCGAGTCCATGGGCAGCAAGGGCTTTGTCTCATGCTGCGGTGAGGGCTTTGAGTCAGGAATCTATGGCAGGAAGGCAGGAGTCAGAGATCACAGAGGGTAGGGCATGGGGTTCATAGCCCATCATTAAGAAGAATGGGGATTTGCCAGTGACGGAGTGAGGCCAGTGGTTGTGTGCAAATTCCGCGTGGGAGATAGAGTCAGCCCATGACCCTGGGTTGGATCCGCAGTAGATCCGGAGATATGTCTCAATTTCCTGGTTCACACATTTGGTTTCCCCATCAGTTTGAGAGTGATAGGCGGTGGAAAGGGTGAGGTTGTAACTGAGGAGTTGTCTGAGTTCTCGGGTGAAGGTGCTGGCGAATTGTGGACCGCAGTTAGAGATTATCTTTTTGTAGAGACCAAAGTGGAGGAAGACTTTGTGGAAAAAGATATCAGCAACTCCTTTGGCGGTGATGGTTTTCTTTGTGGGGCAGAGAATTACCCCCTTAGTAAGCCCATGGTCTACCACGACCAGGAGGGAATCCATGCTGGAGGGCATCACCAGGAGGTTGGTGATGAGATCACAGGAGATCTGTTGGAATGGGCGAGACACAAAAGAATGAATGGGAACAAGGGGGGGGACAGAGGGGTGAGTATTTGATTTTGATTGCTGGCACGTGGCACAGCCCTCAACATAGCAGCAGATGTAGGTGGCGAGGCTGGGCCACCAAAATTCAGCGGCGACCAGCTGGCGGGTTTTGAGAAAGCCGGGGCGACCAGCAGTCTCATGGTCATGGCAACACTGCAAAATAGAATGACAAAGGTTATTGTCGGCAGGGACATAGACGCATCCTTGGTAAGTCAGGACACCAGCTTCCATCTGCCAGTCAGCAAGGCGAGAACGGAAGGCAGGGGAAATCTCTTCATTCATAGATTGAAGAGCCTGGAGGACGAGGGAGTCAGACTGCAAAGTTTCTTTGATCCGCCAATGAAGGGTGGAGTCAATAGTCTGGACAAAGAGGGACTTGGGAAGGAGGGTAACACCCTCATTATCAAAGTTGGATTTTGGGAGGAGGTTAGGATGGTGGAATAGACCAGTGAGATGAGATCCAGGAACATGGATCATTTTCAGGTCAAAGTCCGATAAATTGATAAGCCAACAGGCTTGGTGATGGTTCAGGGTTTGGGGTTGGCAGAAATAGGTAAGGTTCTTGTGATCCGTGAAGACCTGGATAGAAAAGGCAGAACCGGAGAGGTAATGCCACCAGGCCTTAAGTCCATGGATGACTGCAAGGAGTTCGTGGTCATAAATGTCATAGTTCCTCTCCGCCGGAGAGAAGGATGTCGAGATGTAAGAACAGGGGTGCCAATCCCTGTTAGTATCGGTCTAGAGAAGATTGCTGCCAGAAGCATGTTTAGAGGCATCGGTAGCAATGGCAAAAGAGGCGGAGAGGTTGGGCATTTGAAGAACAGGTTTATGTAGGAAGAGGTCCTTGAGGAGGGAGAACGTGGATTGACAGGCGGATGACCAAGACCATGTGGTGAGCTTCTTAGTGAGGTCGATGAGGGGACGGGCAATGTTGGAATAGTCAGGAATGAATCACCAGTAAAAGTTGGCGAAACCGAGGAACAAGCATACATCCTTCACAGAGGAAGGGGTTGGCTGGAAGCAATCCCATCAAGCTTGACGGGATCCATGGCAAGTTGACCAGGTTTCACGATCATCCTGAGGTATTCCACCTCGTCAGTGACAAACTTGCATTTCTCCAGCTTCAAATGTAAATCTAGCTTGGTCATATGCTGGAGGACGTGTTTAGTACACTCCTTATGAGTCTTGGCATCAGGGGAGGCGATAAGGAGGTCATCCATATAGATGATGAGCCATCCTTTGGTGATCATGTCTCTAAAAGAGTCATTCATGAATTGTTGGAATGTGGCTGGTGAGTTGCAAAGACCAAAGAACATGTCTTTGCCTACTTGTTATGAGACTATTAGAAGAGAGTGTGATGAGAACTAGCTGCAGTGTCTTGGGTGAAGGCACGTAGCGTCTCCCGGTTGCAGTCAGTTCTGGAGGGGCCTGAGCGTCAGCTGCGTTCCAATCACTCTAGGAGAACCCGACACTACGAAGTGCAGCTCAGGCCCCCTAAGCTAGGAGGGTGGTACTCACAGAGGGAGTGATCAGCATACTGGTGGCATGGTGATGCGGGTGAATTCCATGGCTATCTCCGGGGGCATGGCCTACATGTATGGGGCTAGGATCTGGTTGTGGTTTCATAAATATAGTTGAAATGCGTTGCTCGCCCATCTTCCTTTGACTTTCATGACATCGAAAGGTACTCCACGGAGGAGATACTCGAGAGTGGCACCGATGTGTATGCCGTATCCGTGTATGCACTCATATCCTGCAGCCTTGGCCACCTTGTTGAGACATCCAATGAAGGCTTGCCTTGTTAGAGGGCGGTGGTTACTGCCTTTCCGGTATGCGAACAGGGGTCCGTCAAGAGGCAGGTTGTTAATGTTACGAACTAAGCCAAGACCAAGGGAATACTGAAGGGGATTGGAGAGAGAGTAACGCGTGAAGAGAAAAGGAAGATAGAACTCGCGATGTGAAGAGGCGGCGGCTTGATAAGGCGGCGGCTTGATAAGGCGGCGGCCAAGAGAAACCTCTTGCTTAGGTTCGTACCGGGATTTGACGACCCGACGAAGGGACTAGTGTCCAACGAAGATAAACAGTGGTAGGAGGTGAGTTGACACCAGGAGTCAAACCAGGGGGAAGTTAAACCAAACTAGGCCCTAAGACGACTAGAATCGAACTAGCGATCCTAGTGCCAAAGGGCCGGTATATATGGGATCACTATAGTACATGGGAATACAAGTACAAATGGAGTAATGGGCGTAGGGTATGACGTAGTGTGGGATAACCGAGGAGATAAGGGATACGTCATGGGAGTAAATGGATATAAAAGGATAAGGTGGAACGGAGATTAAAGACAGGAGGCGGTCTAGGCGTACCGCGTGTGATGCGTGAGGTGTGACGTCAGAGATAGGGCGATAAGAGATAGGAAGCCCGGACCGAAGTCTGGACCGATGACGTCAGGGTCTACGAGATAAGGAGAGGGGTGAGAAAGGAAGTATCAGGTGGTATCACGTGATGAGAAGAGCGGAAGGTCACGTGATAGGGGTCTAGAAGTCACCTGATAAAAGAATGTGAGAGATCACGTGATCGTGAGAAAAGTCACGTGATGCGAAAAGAGAGGGAAAAGCAAGGAGTTATAACAGTTAACAGCTACATAGATTGCAGCCCAAGTGGCGGTGGTTCCCTTGGTCATATAAGACAGGGCGAAAGCGACTTGTTTAGACTCCGTGTTGTACACGGCGTCATTTACGGAGAGGTAGAAGACAACGGTGGTGAGCCAGGAGAGGGCCTGCTCGTAGGATCCATCAAAGGCCTCAGAGGCACCGAGATGGAGTTCAGTGGGGCGTGAGGACATGGTGGGTGAAGAAGAAGGGTGGAGGACAGGTGAGTGAGGAGTTCTTCTCTGGGTAGGAGTGCTAGATGACACAGAAGAGGAAGCAGTAACTGGTATAGTTAGCGAGGAAGAAAGATGACAAGCAAGGGATCAGGCACACTGATTAGCATCACTATCTCCGGTTAGGATCTCCTGGGTAAGGTCTGGTTGAACATCTGGTTCTTGGTTGTTGAAGTCTCCAGGGATAGAAGTCTGAGGTTCTTCTTCTTCAGAGGTCTCTCCTGGGATAGGTTGGGATCAAGGGAGTCCCCAGTGAGGGTCGGTTCAGGGTGGAATGGTGGAAGGCTTACGCGGTGGTAGCCTTTACAAGAGAGCTTAGACCTTTTGTTACGATGACCCAGGGAGGTAGTTGTAATGGGGCCTTCATGGACAAGGAGTTGCTTGGAGAGCAACGACACAGTATTGCCTAGGGGATTCCAAAGGGCGATCAAAGTGGTGTACACTAGGGTCTTCCCTATGTGCAAGTGGCAAGGGTTTGACTAAAGCGTGAGCTCATAGGTCGACAAGGACAAGGGTTTGGCTAGAGCAGATGCTCGTAGGCTGATGAAGGTTCCCTTAGAAGGGATGACAAAGAGCAACCACTCAGAAGTAGGTTGGAGACTTAGAGAGCTCGGGTTGAAGGATAAGGCATATAGATTGCCTAGTATAGACGAGGTACAAGAGGAGTGCTCGAGGTAACTCGAAGGAGGTCTAAGCTAGGAAATCATAAGGTAAAACGAAGGGTTTATATCGATCCGTGATACATGCACAGGCCAGGTGTGGAATAGTGTGGAATGGAATAAACCATGGGACTACACGTATGGAATCAGGAGAAGTGCGTATCCTGTATATCAGAACAATAAGGATTGGAGAAATAAGGGAGAACTATGGACACATGTATGGAGTGTGTGAAGCACGTGTCTGACTATTGTGAGAGAATCAATGAAGGTGAGAGACAATGGGAATGCACCTCTGGTATAGAGCGATGAGAAGCCAGAGGTGAAGAATAGGAACGAAGTCCAATGGATGAGCCAGGACATGGAAGATATGAGGTCCTGGCACTGGTAATACAGTGAGACTGAGTAATCATAGCAAATGTAGGAAAGAAATGAAGAGTCATAACACTTACCCAAAAATGGATTGGACCCTACATTATTTCTGCTGTCCTTCCTAACACCATTACACTCAAACTCCCTTGTACTGTACAAATTCATTCCATGGTCAACATCTCACATGTTAAACCCTATCAGGAAACTTTACCTGGACAGCCCAAAGTCCATCCCAACACTATTGAAGTAGACCAGGAAGGGCAAGAACAATTTGAGATCAAGTTTATTGCTGCTTCGTGCCTCAAAAATAGAAAGCTGGAGTACTTGGTACATTGGAGAGGTTATGATGAAACAGATTGTACTTGGGAATTGGCTGATATCATTAACACTGCACCTTTGGCTGTTGCCGATTTTGATAAAAAGAATCCCTCCACCCCCCGAAAACTCTGAGGACTCACAGCTTCCTCATTTGCTTCTCTTTTCTCTCCTTATTAAAACTTCACCAAATCTGTTGCTTCCATGACTCACCTGGAATTTGAGTCTTAAAAAGGGGGTAGTGTTATGATATAAACATTTTCAAACATTTTCAAACTTGTTCTCTTTTCTTTCCCAGTCATGTGCTCTGTGCATGTGACTGTCAGAATCATCACATGACTAGGCCTAGAGCTAATGATGTCATGCCTCATGGTAAACATGACTCTTTAATTTCCACTCTTCTAACACAGCCCCTTTAATCTCCATTCTTCTTTTCCCATGCCTTACTTCTTTCATTAGTCTATTTATGGTAGTTTCTCTTGCACACAGCATGGTCTGTGCATGCGCCTGTATGCTATATAAACTAACACTTTACAACTGGATCCCCAGTCTAATCCATTTGTTTCACTGCTTTACTGGTCATTGTCTAGAGGATTTGTTCTTCCTTGTAGGCCTGCATTGAATGGAAGTGACTACCTTTCCTTCTCTACATCTTCCACGTCTCATTTCTTTCATCACCAGGACTTGTGTAGCCTGCAAAGCATTGAGCCTTGTGGTGTTCCCATCATTCTTGATAGGTTCTGTTACGACTTCTTTTTTCCTCCCTCCATTTACTACGTTTACTTTCTCTCCTTGTACTACCAGCGCCTGGACCACGTATCCTCCATGTCCTTGCTTGCCCATTGGACTTCTTTCCTTTTCTCTGCCTTCGGCTTCCTCTTGCTCTATACCGAAGGTACATTCCACTTGTCTCATGACTCCGTTGATTATCCCACGATAGCTGGACACATGCTTCACGCATTCCATACATGTGTTCATGCTTCTCTTCTTTCTCTGATCCTTATTGTTACGATACACAGGATACACGCTTCTTCCGACTCCACACACGTTATCCCACAGTTTATCCCGATCCCATGTTATTCCGCACCTGGCCCGTGCGCGTATCTCCAGGTATATAAACCCCTTCTTTTATGATAGGATTCCCTAGCTTAGACCTCCTTCGAGCTACCTCGAGTACCCACTCTTGTACCTCACCTCTGCTAGGCAATCTACGCCTTTCCCTTCGTCAGGACCTCTCTAAGTCTCCAGTCTACTTCTAAGTGACTGCTCTTTGTTATTCCTTCTATAAGGAACCCTTGTCAGCCTACGGGATCTTCCCTAGTCGAACCCTTGCCCTTGTCGCCTACGAGCATCTGCTCTAGTGAACCTTCGTCACCTGCACGTAGGAAACCCCTAGCATGTACCACTTTGTCCTGTGCATAGGAAACCCCTAGTGCATACTACTTCGTGCGCCTGTAGGAAACCCCCAGGTGCTACTGTGTTGTCGCCTTCCAAGCGACCTCTTGTCAGCAAAGGCCCCATTACAATAGCCTCCCGGCTGTCATAACAGGTTCATTACAATTATAGCTTAGTTCATAACACTTGCATGGTGCTGTTGTATGAAGTGCTCTGTCCAATTATTTCCTACTCCATTTTCTGGGAATTTGTGCCTTGTTGTGCATATAAGCATGTCAACATGTTGCTTGAGTAATTTGTGGTTAAGGGGAAGTCCTCATGAGGCATAGTCCAGTGCAAAATTGCCCACCTGATCTTCTTTCTCTGGTGTGAGCCAGGAATTCTGCTCCATATTGTATTGCTGGCAACTCTGCCCTCTGTTTAGCCTATGTTGCACAATAACATGGCTGACCTTGAGATTGCCACAACCTGGTTTCTGTTTCCATTCCTTCTCAACTGTCTGGCAAACATCCCAGTGACTTTGCCTTTGCCCCTCTGGTTTCATCTCCACTTCAGAGATAATCCTCACAGCTTTAGCAATGGCATTCTCTTGCTGTTATAATATGAATATTTTCAAAACTTTTTTGACTTACACTCTTTTCTTTTCCAGTCACATGATCTGTGCACATGACCATGAGAACCATTACATGACCAGGCCTAGAGCTAATGACATCATGCCTCATGGTATACACACCCCTTTAATTTCTGCTCTTCTCACACAGCCCCTTTTAATCTCTGTTATCTCTTCCCATGCCTTGATTCTTTCATCAGTCTATTTATGGTAGTTCCTCTCATGCATAGCATGGTCTGTGTGCATGCCTGCACATTATATAAACTAGCTACTCTGCAACTGGAATTCCCAGTCTAATTGTTAAGACCAGATCAACTCTGGTATGAACTCCAGAACTCCAGAGTTATGTACGAGGTGATGGGACTTCAGCTTCACTATATGTGGTGCACCCTTGTCCGAGTCCAGTGTCCTGTATTTACGGAGGTGGTTGGAGGGTGAACGAGAGGTTACAAGTAACCTTAGTTCAACAGAGGTTGGGTCAGATGTTACGAACTAAGCCTAGACCGAGGGAAGACTGAAGGGGGAAAGGCGAAGGAGTAACGAAGGAAGAGAAGAAGGAAGAGAACTCACTAAGATAAGAGGCAGCGGCCCGAGGAAACCTCTTGCTTAGTCCATACCGGAATTTGACTACCTGACGATGGGAGATACAGTGGCTCAAAAAACTGTCCGCATGTTTGGTCATTTTTCACTAAATGTGTTATTCCCCAAT
>QFEM01004645.1:0-12506 GCA_003316205.1 Boletus bicolor
GTGAAGCTGCTCAATGTCGTAAAGAGTGCTTGCCCGGAGGACCAGAGCAGCGAGGATGGAAGCTCGTAGGGACGCAGCGAGCTGTTCATGGGTGAAAATGGGACGGAAGTTGTGGGGATTGACACAAGCGTAGTCCTTATCCCCCTCTTTGGGATAGATGTCCCAGCGTCTAGTGAGGGCATTGGGCTTCACACCAAGGCGTCCGGGGCGAAAACGGACGACCATATGGAACTGCGAAAGGAACTCCAACCACCAGGCCTGCCGGCGAGTCAGAAGTTTGGTGGTTGCGAAATACTCAAGGTTCTTGTGGTCGGTGATGACATCAATGGGAGTACCAGAGCCTTCGAGGTAGTGGCGCCAAGTCCGGAAGGACTCATGAATGGTAAGGAGCTCCTTGTCGTGGGTGTCGTAGTTGAGCTCCGGAGCGGAGAGGGTGTGAGAGTAGAATGCGACGGGCTGGAGTTCCTCATCTGGACAATGGATGGAGAGGATACCAGTGATGGCGTAGTCGGAGGCATCGGTTTCTACAATCATCGGAGCGTCAGGTAACCAATGGGTGAGGACAGGAGCGGAGGTGAACGTGTCTTTCAAGGTGTGGAAGGCGGAACGGCAGTCATTACCAAAGGACCATGGAGTGCCTTTGCGAGTAAGGCGAGTCAAAGGAACAACAATGTCAGAGTAATTTGCGATAAAGTGATGGTAGAAGTTGGCAAAGCCGAGGAATGATTGAATGTCCTTCACTTTCTGAGGCTCCAGCCATTCCTGTATAGTCTTAATGTTGACAGCTGGAATCACACAGCTGGAGTCCACAGTGAGAAACTAATGTATTAGAGTCTAAGTGCGACATACCTGGAGTCCACAGTGAGAAACTGAAGAAAGCGACCACTGTGGAACTCCGACTATAAACTAGGTGTGTGGCGCAATATCCAAATATAGTATATTAACTAAAATGCGCAAAGTGCGCAATCAGAAAGCGAACACTTAATTTTGTCCGAAGACATAGTGAGACTGGAGGGTGAAAGGAAATAGCCGAGATACTCAGTAGTGTCTGTGGACCACTCGCACTTCTCGGGCTTCACATAGAGGCCGTGTTTGCAGAGTCTCCAGAGGACCTCCCAGACATGCTCCTTGTGGGAAGCGGGGTCCGCGGAGTAAACAAGAATGTCGTCCAGGTAAACTATAACACAAATGTCGAGGAGATCAGTGAAAACGGTGTTGACAAACCACTGAAAGGCTGCTGGGGCATTCATAAGACCGAATGGCATAACAAGCCACTCATAAGAGCCATAGCACATCCGGAAGGACGTCTTCCATTTGTCTCCCTCCGAAATGTGGACTAGATGGTAGGCATGCCAGAGGTCGATTTTGGTATAGATCTTGGCGCGGCTTGGAGTGTCGAGGAGGTCGGAGATGCAGGGAAGTGGGTAGCAGTCCTTTTTCGTGATCTTGTTCAGTCCTCGGAAGTCGATGCAAAGATGGAGGGAACCGTTCTTCTTGCAGACAAAGAGGACCAGAGCGGCATGAGGAGATGAGGAGGGACGGATGAACCCCATTGCTAGGTGCTCATCAAGGAATGTCTGAAGGGACTCGAGTTCAGAGGGTGAGAGGGAGTACGTAGTTCCGATAGGAGGTGAAGTTCCGTCTTCCAAGTCAATTTTCAAGTCATGCTCGCGATGCGGAGCGAGCATATCGGCTTTACTTTTGCTGAAGACATCAGTGAAGTCATGGTACTCCAGAGGAATACTGGTGAGGTCAACAGGCTCAGAGGTGATAGAAGCGGAACGGAGATCACTCTCCTTGGGGCGGATCTGCATACTAAACTGCATAGGGCCCTTGAGGCGACAGGCCAATGCAAATGCAGGGGTGCTGATGATCACGATCAGAGGAGCTTTGCAGTTGGAGAAACTGGTGGGATCAGGTGGGGTCGGATCAGCCAGAGGCTGCAGAGAAGAGCTCGAAGGTGCTGGCAAACTCTGCTTTGGTGCACAGAAAGAGATACTGCTTGAAACCCAGTCAATCAACGGATTGTGGCGGGTGAGCCAGTTGTGTCCTAGAACAAGGAAGCAGGAAGAATCCAGTGGAGTGACATAAAATGTCATCAGAGTGATATCGCCAGTAGGAAATTGGACGGAAAGGTTTATAGCTCGAGTTATTGTACTGTTGGTTGTTTCATCGAATAAGTGGAGTTGTAACAGAGGTACGGGGTAGGTCAAAAGACTATGTTTATTAACAAATGATGTATCGATGAAACAATCAGAGGAGCTGGAATCTATGAGAGTGTGGAAAGATGAAATCAGATAGGAGGCTAAAGAGACTAAAGGCATAAGTGACTTGGGATCTGAGAGAGCGGACATGTTGAGATGGATCTCCTTTGTTGCACGGTCGGGATCACTGCGACCTCCTTCCCGTGTGGAGCTATGGAGGTCGGGGACTATTTTTTTGCCTCGGAGGAGGCCTCCAGTTTGGCTTCTGGAGTGGTAGTAGCGGCACGACCTTTGGACACACGAGAAGTAGACCTTGGGCAGTCCTTGGCCATATGTCCTGTGTGACCACAAAACATGCAGAGCTTCTCATCGAAGCGGTGCTTTCGTTCAGCGGCGGTCAGCTTGCCGTCCTTGCTGAGTTTTGATGAAAGGTCAGGTTTCAGGGGAGAAGAAGAGGTAGAGGCAGCCTTACCCTTAGACTCCTTGGAGTCCTTGGAGCTACTGGAGTTGGAAGCAGAGGCGGAGTTGGAGGGTTTGTCAGAAGATTTAGAGGAGGAGGATGGAGTGGGCTTCATCTGACGATTGATTTCGGATTTGCGCTCCCAATAGTGTGCATCGATAGACTGGGCGAGATGACGAAGTTCGGAGAGTGTTGAAGGTTTCCCGACGTGAGAGACTTCGTCCTTGATGCGGTCAGGAAGCCTGTTGTAGAAATGGTGCTGGAGGGCACCTTCTCCATATCCTCGGACCTGCGAAGCTATGTGGTTAAACTCTACCACATACTTGTTGATTCTCTGGCCATCCTTCATCAAAAGGTGGTCGAGTTGATGCTCTGCATCTCTGACAGGATCATGGGGACCGAAGTTGGTCTGAAGCTCGGAGACGAACTCCATGAAGTTGTCCATCCATAGCGGACGGATGTCCGGTCCTTCCATCTGGAGCAGGTCCGGTTCGAACCATTCCACCGCCATGCCCTTGAGGTAGGACTGCGCGAAGGTCACTTTAGCGCGGTCCAGTTTGAAAGCCTTAGGGTGGTCTTGGAAGTTCAACTCGCATTGTACCAAGAAAACTCGGAGTTTGCGGGGGTCCATCCCATCAAACTGGTCTGGTTCTCAGACTTTGGTGCAAGGAGCTGATGCAGGGGTGGGACGACAGGAGGAATGAGCAAGGTCCTTAATGGCACTCACGAGCTGAGCAAGGGTGTCTCACAGTATGAGCTCGTCATCGGAATCAGAGGGGTGATCACCGTTGTCACCAAGGAAGTCGGAGTCATCATCCGACGGATCATCTCCAGGAAAGTCTGGGCCATCCGGAGGACCACCATCATTGAATGGAGTATGGAAACCAGGCGCTCCTTTGCTCGGGTGCCGGCTGGAATGTGACGGGGAAGGAGAGGGGTCTCCTTTGAGGTCAAGCTTGACAATATGCACTCCTGGAGTAGGAGATTGCGGTTGGGGGTGCTCTTGTGAAGCAGAGATGGGGGTACATCAAGCGGAGAAGCTCCGGAACTGGTCGATGAGTTCAGGACCTCGACGACTGCTTCCAAACATGCTGAGAGGGTTGAAACAGGGGGAAGTGTTGGTAGGTGTGCTGATGGCGCGGGCTCTAGACCTAGTGACACGAGTAGACATCGTGAGTGGACTCTGGAACAAGTATGAGTTTGAATATACTGTTAAGACCGGATCAACTCCGGAACTCCAGAGTTATGTATGAGGTGATGGGACTTTGGCTTCACTGTATGTGGTGCGCCCTTGTCTGAGTCCAGTGTCCCATATTTACGGAGGTGGTTGGAGGGTGAATGAGAGGTTACAAGTAACCTTAGTTTGACAGAAGTTGGATCGGAGGTGAGCCGTCAAGACTCAGAGATGACAGAGAGAGATGGAGGTGAGTCTAATATGATATTCAAACTGAGGTACATGCCCTATCAGTAAGTACTTATATATGGTGTATGAATGGGGATGGAGGAGTAAGTCCGAGGGTCCAAGTATTTTTTAGGGTGAGTAACGAGACAGAAGAAATTAACCGAAGGGTCAACGGGTAACTACAACGGAGTCAGGAATAACAGGGAAGTCAGGGCATAGGGTAATATGGAGGTACGAGATATTGGAAATGTACTTTACAGGATAGATGAAACGGAGGGGCAACTCCGGGGGACTGGAGTTGCGATATAGACGAGATAGGTCTGGAGTTGGGGCATACAGCACCAGAGATGCTGGAGTTGGACTTGGGCAAATTATGGGATATGACAGGAGAAGAGAAAAAGAACTCACAATTAAAAAGGTGGCGGTGGAAAGGCGGCGGCCTGAGAAACCTCTTGCTTAGTTCATATCGGAGTTTGACTGACCTGATAATGGGAGTACCAAATGAAGTAAAGCAATGGGAATGAGGTGAGTTGAGGCTAGTGGAGTCAACCAGGGAGGTAGTCCACAGAGTAGGTCCCAAAGACAACTAGAATCGAACTAGTGATCCTAGTGTCCAAGGGCCGTATATATAGAATCTACTAGTACATGGGAAATAGACGCATAAGGGTATAGGGTGTGGTCGTGAGGTATGACATCATGGGAAACCAGAGGTAATAAGTAGGGATGTCATGGAAAGAAATGAATATAAGAGGGTTAGGGGTAATGGAGATTAAATAGAAGAAGTGGAAATGAATACTGCATGTGATGTGGGCGTTATGGCATCAAAGATAAGAGATAGGTGGTAGGAAGTCCAGACCAAGGTCTAGATCTGATGACATCATGGTCTGTGGTGATAAGGGAAGGGAAATAGAATCAGGTGAGGTATCGTGTGATTAGAAAAGCAGAAGGTCACGTGATATAGAAGGTAGGATCACCTGATGAAAGAGTGTAAGTAATCATGTGATCATGAGAAAAGTCACATGATGTGAAAAAGAGAGGAAGTTATAACAATTCCTGTGCCACTTCCTACAATTGCAGACTCCATTGAAGATCCCTATGACAGCAACAACAACCCACCTGCCATCCCATCAGATGTTGAGATGGACCGTATAATGCAGACCACCACCAGCAAAGAACCTGCAATCAATGCTGCCCACCATCCTCAGACGGAACTTGATGCAAATGATCTATTTTGTACATATCTTCACTGCTTCCCTTTGCATGACCCAGAAAATGTCACCTTGGTTGAGCACCTCTGTGATGGCCCAACATTCCAGCATGTCAAGGATGATGAAGATGCACAGCCATTGCTTAGTAGGAGACCACAGACTTTGACTCTGAACACACTCAACAATAAATATTTTTTCCCATTTCTGAATCCGACTGTTTGGTGACTTATGAGCTGGTTTTACAATAGTGCAACTCAGAAATTCCTCAACAACCTTAACCATCTCATCCATGGTGTAATCCTAGCTGATGACTTCGACTCCAATGATCTCTATCAGTTCAATGCTTAGTGTGAGATCAAATGGCTTGACGACGCTCCCAGTAATGCTTCGTCATTCTCTACCTCAGACGGCTGATATACAACATCCATCTCCATCTGATTGCCCTGCAACAAAGTCGAACAGGCAGAAGATACAGCACCTGAGTTTCATGTGAAGGAGCTACACTATTGCAAGATCACAGAAGTCATCAAGTCTGCCTTTGGGGAGCCTGTGGCCCAAATGTTTCACCACATGCCATATAAGCTGTTTTAGCAGCCAGACAAGGCATGTCCACCAGAATGTGTAATCACTGAACTATATACCTTTGATTCAATGCTTGAGGAGTTCCAGAAGATCGATTCCAAGCCTCCTGTCATATCCCATAATTTGCCCAAGTCCAACTCCGGCATCTCTTGTGCTGTATGCGCCAACTCCAGACCTATATCGTCTATATTGCAACTCCAGTCCCCCAGAGTTGCTCCTCCGTTTCATCTATCCTGTAAAGTACATTTTCAATATCTCATACCTCCATTTTACCCTATGTCCTGACTTCCCCGTTATCCCTGACTCCATTGTAGTTACCCATTGACCCTTCAGTTAGTTTCCTCCATCTTGTTACTCACCCTAGAAAATACTCGTCCCCTCGAAAATACTTGTACCCCCGAAAATACTTGGACCCTTGGACTTACTCCTCCATCCCCGTTTATACACCATATATAAGTATTTACTGATAGGGCATGTATCTCAGTTTGAATATTGCATTAGACTCACCTTCACCTTTCTCTGATCATCTCTGAGTCTTGACAGCTCACTTCTGACCCAACCTCTGTCGAACTAAGGTTACTTGTAACCTCTTGTTCACCCTCCAACCACCTCCGTAAATACAGGACACCAGACTCGGACAAGGGCACATCACATATGGTGAAGCTGAAGTCCCATCACCTCGTACATAACTCCGGAGTTCCGGAGTTCATACCAGAGTTGATCTGGTCTTAACACCTCCTGAGGTTCCAGGATGCAACCTCGAGACCATCATTGCTGCAATCATGCTATGGTCAGATTCTACTCATCTTGCAAGCTTTGGTAATGCTGCACTCTGGCCTGTCTATTTGTTCCTGGGAAATCAGTCAAAGTATGCTTGTGCAAAGCCAAGTTCATTTGCTGCCCATCATCTGGCATATATTCCTAAGGTATGTTTATGACCATTTATCTATGATTGTCACAAGATACAACTAACAATATCCCAGATTTCCGATAAAATTCAAGACTTTTACATGAAAACATTTGGAATGAGTACAACTGCAGCAGTGCTAACACACTGCAAGCATGAACTCATGCAAATGATCTGGTTCTACTTACTTGACTCTGACTTTCTTGAGGCCTATAAGCATGGAATCGTAATTAAATGTCTTGATGGTATATCACGTCATCTCTTCCTGTGGCTATTTACATATGCCACAGATTATCCAGAAAAGTAAGCTCAAATTCCCATCACACTTATTTAACTAACTCAGGCTGTTCTGATAGGATTCTCCTTGCCTGCATGAAGTTTCTGGGACAGTGTCCTTGCCTGCGTTGTCTCATCAACAAGGACAAAATCTACAAGCTTGAAACAAAACTTGATCAATGGGTGCGCAGTAAGATGGCTCGTGTAGATGACAAACCCCATCGGCGGTCTATTGAACATGTACGCAAGGTCATCTTTAAATATGGACATGGCATTGTCAGCAAGGCGGTCGAGGATGTGATTGGAGCCAAGTTCCTTGTCCCAACATGTGTACATGTTTTCACACTGATGAATATATGCTACATTACTGATCCACTGATTGTCTAGAATGCTTTTTCTGAGAAACTTGGCAAATTCAGCTTCAATTTTTATTCTATGCTCATGCCTGTTAAGACTGTGCCGATGATCTCTGGGCGTAACTCTGGAACTCCAGAGTTTGCAGGAATAAGGACATTGGCTTCACCGTATGTGGTGTGCCCTTGCTGTTGATCTGGTCCTTGGATTTCGGAGCAGAGGTTCAGAGGTAAACAATATGATTGACTAAGGCTACAAGGAGTGGAGATGATTTGGAAAGGGAATAGCCGGTGTCTAAGTTGATTATCTAGCTGAACTACAGTACTAGATACGAAGGTTTATATACAGAGGTAAAACAGGAGACGGAGTACTAAAGTCTGGGGATACAAGTATTTTCGAGGGGATGAGTATTTTCTAGGATGGGTAACGAGATGGAGGAAACTAACTGAAGGGTCAACAGGTAACTACAACGGAGTCAGGGATAACGGGGAAGTCAGGGCATAGGGTGAACGGAGTATAATGAAAGTATTGGAAATGTACTTTATAGGATAGATGAAACAGAGGGGCAACTCTGGAGGACTGGAGTTGCAATATAGATAATATAGGTCTGGAGTTGGTGTGTACAGCACTGGAGATGTCGGAGGTGTTGGAGGTGGACTCATGGATTTATGGGATATGATAGTGCCTGACTTTATGCATAAATTTGAACTTGGTGTCTGGAAAGCAACAATCACACACCTCATTCGAATTCTTTTCAAGGCAGGTGAAATACAGGAATTTAATGCTCAGTAGGTGTTTGTATTACTAGAGTCTTTGAACAGATGACTTACTTGTACAAAGTTTCCGTCTGGTACCCACATTTGGCCAAGACACCATCCACATGTTCAGTGTGAATGTTTCTGACCTGTCAAAACTGGCAGCAAGAGACTTTGAAGATATACTTCAGGTACGTTCCAGTGTGATGATTTTCTAGTCCAAATCCTCATGCCTGTTCAGTGCACAATACCCATCTTCAATGGATTACTTCCTGAGCCTTACAACACCATTATTCTTGACCTTTTATTTGAGCTTGCTACACGGCATGCATTCAGGAAGCTTCGGATGCACACAGAGACCATGCTGTTCCATTTTAAGAACAGCACAACTCACCTTGATCAACTTTTTCGCAAATTTTCTCATGATTGCTGTGCAAAGTTCAAGACATATGACCTCTCCCATGAGACTGCTGCCCATATGCAACAGAGGGCCCAAGGTGCCCAAACCAAGCAGGGGTCAACATCTACATCTGGGAGAACACAGAGTGCTGGTGATACAACTACAGCCTGCAAGCCCCACAATTTCAACATGTTGACCTACAAGTTACATGCCCTTGGGGACTATGTGGCTTCTATCTGGCAGTATGGGACTACAGACAACTATTCAACACAGGTGGTAGGTGAAATCTGAGTACTAGATCAATTCACGCTGAGAACTATTGCAGGAAGAGCTGGAACATTGCCATGTCAAGCAGTTCTATTCAAGGACAAACAAGAATGTCTTCACCCATGCAATTGCAAAACATCAACGACGTGAGCGGTTACTTCACAGGATACATGAGGAAAACCATATAGCAACTGAAGGATGCACAGTGCATGCATCGTCAATGGACAGAGAACAACCCTTAGAAGCTCACTACCAGATGGCACAGAACAAGAAATATTATTGGGAGATGAGTACATGACTATTGCAAAACAGAAATGACATGGCTTTGAAGGCAAGTAACTATATGGCCTCCTTGAAAGTGGCACCAAAACTCATGCATGGGCTGGATACTGTTGAACTTCCTGCTGAGGCTGAAGAATCACATACTTGGGCATCTCTTTGGCAACAGTGATGAAGAGTTCACACCAGCACAATGTAATGAGCTGGCCTTCATCAACAATCGTATATACCAACACAAAGTCTTGTGTGTCAACTACTGTATACTACATACAACCTTCAGAGGGAACAAGATTCTCTCAACTCACGTATGCATGCTGACATCATGCTTCTCTCAAATGAGGATGATGATAATGCTCACCCCTACTGGTATGCTTGAGTCATTGGTGTCTTTCATGTTAAAGTCCGGTATCATGGCTCAGAGATGCAGGATCAAGCACCCAAGCATGTTGATGTCCTATGGGTGCGATGGTTTGCATGTTATATGAACTTGAAGTCTGGCTGGGCTGTGCAGGCAAGCATACCCAAGAGGGTGTTAAGGAGTTCATTCTGCTTTGGAGATCCCTTTCCCAATGCTGCCAAATACCAGTTGAGATGCATTTCCTGGTTTTAATGTTAGGGCTACATCCATGGCATAACAAAAATCAAGCTAACAGATTGTGGTTACCGGAGTGATATTTGTCCATCTGCAACCCTTGGTGCCGATGAAACTAAAGAGAAACACAAAAAGGACAACTAGGAGTTGAGTGAGCAAACAAAAGCATGAGACAAGCATGCCTCACACTAACATTGATGTAACTGAACGCCCATGATGGCACAGCTAATGATGATACTTGTGAGGAGCACAGAACCCCACATCCACAGAGGTACACGTCGTCCCTGGGAACAGGGTCAAAAACTTCGTCCTTTGTTCTATCACCAGGAGGTAGCCTCTGGAGCCTCTCACTAACACTCAGAATCATTGCCTGAAGAGCTGCATAGATTGACCTTGCATTACAAGCCACCTCTGCAAAGCTTATGCAGGGTAGTATTAGTGCACCAGGCCAAACCTGGCTCTCGTTGAGTGCATAAATCAATGTGAAAAAATGGCGGCTATCACAAGCCAGTATATGGGTGAAGGATCATTGATTGGGTTGGAAAGTGTCCTGGCTAAAGCATAAAAGTTCAATAGGTTAGCATTGGTAGAGGGGCTGGCTTACATGGAAAAGTAAATCATATAACTGGGTATGCTGTTGTTTGTGGGAAAACCTGATGCCTAGGTAAATCTCAGAATGTCACCTCGGCGATGTGATGGATGTAACATACTGTATACCATTCCTCTACTGACGATAAGAGGCCCTATGATAGACCATGCCAAGAAACTCTAATGACAGTGAAACTCCAAGATTAGACATACACAACTGCATGAAAACGTACCCCACTCAAGAAACTATGGGATGCATTGATGCCTGTCAACATCCTGACACCGATAAAGGCCAGCACCCCATATCCATTCCTGTTCAAGCCTGAATCAGTGCAAACTGGAGGGTGGCTGCATGCATTTCACTGACCCAGCTCTCTGCTGCAACTGCTGAAATCCAGCCAGTGTATAGAAAATATGCTAGCCCCAAAGTGATGGGGGCACATACTCGCTAACCACCTGAAGGGTGATAGCAAAGCAGAGTGAAAGAATGAGCACCTTTGTCATCTTGCTTGCCTCCACTACCACATTCTTGCCAACATGTAATGACTGGATCATATATGCAGCTGGGACACCAGTCAGGAGGATGAGCTTCAGTTTGAGAATGTAGAATTTGCAGAGTGGAATGGAAAACGCCAGTCCAAAAAAGGCACAACAGATCATGAATGTGAACAGATGACCAATGTCATGGCTTGGAGATGCTTGAAGCAGTCCAAGTTGATAAGCAGCCATAAAACTGGAGGTAAAGAGTGACCACAGGGATCCAGCTGAGGTTGCAGCTGCCTATGTAACATTGTTCTTCTGGGACCAAAGCAACCGCCTCCCAGGTAATGCAGAAGGGCCATCAACAGGGGCTTTAGAATTGCAAAGCCAAATATTGCTCTGAAAAGGGATGCTCTGAAAGTTCAACTGGTCTGGGGTCACCAGACTAAGAGAGTGGGCTTATATATAGTGAATGGCATGCCTACAAACTAAGGTAAATGTTGCTAGCTGCAATAACAGCACTGAGTGTGCAGCCAACAACAGCTGCATGAATGGTAAACTGACATTCCTCTATTGGCATGCCTGAATCGATAGGGAATGGATCATCTGTATTTATTTCCTTCAGGGTGAGAGTGTCGCCATCTTGCTGTCCTATGGAAACAACATCCACCTGTGTGCTTCCCTTATTGTTTTCCTTTTCCTGGAGATCAGGAGAAAGGGGATAATAAGTGCTACAAGGACCACCCTTGGAGGTTGCTGCATTCATTGCAGGAGATGTGTTGGTTTTGAGAAGAAGATTGGCAGCAGCATGTGTGATAGACGAGCCATGGTTCTTATCACATCCTGTTGGGTAAGTATTCTTAACTGTCGCCACCACTTGAGTCAAGTGAGACCCATCCAAGTATCTTCAGGATGGATAAGCAGGTAAATTAGGGGTCAAATGTGCAGTAATCAGCCACATTGATTGACTCCCTTTGGCACTGCACTGTGAATGAGATACAAGCTAAAATATTGAGTCAGCTGTAGACAACTTCCGCACAGGTGCTCATGTCAGACTGTAACAAGTTTTTTTTGAGTCACGGGTGATAAGAGAATTTTAGGACCATACTACTTGCCAAGAAATACACATGGATAACTTCATATGTCAAAGAAACCAGTTGAGAAAACCTTACAGATAATGAGTAGATCACTTACTGAATTCATTGGTCCAAATAATATCTATCACTATTGCATGTTTCTGGGTCAATGAGGGTCAGAACAATACATGCAATGAATAGTGAATTGAACAGAATGTGCACTGTGTGGGGTGAGGTCATGCCAGAGTGGACTGTGGGAGTGAAAAACCACCCTCAGACTCAGAATACAAAACTTACTGGATAGAATTATCAAAACTCCAAGTGTCAGATAACACTTGTTCAACCAAAGTCACCAAAGTCACTTTTCAGGAACATATCAAGTAGAAGTCATGTAAGAAGTTGCAGAGTTAGAAGTGTGCGACCCATAAACTCGCAAAGACAAGACCGAGGAGCGTAAAATTGGTCTAGATATCAAGTACAGTGGCTCAAAAAACTGTCCGCATGTTTGGTCATTTTTCACTAAATGCATTATTCCCCAATAACCCCTAACCCTTACCCTAACATATAGGTGTATGAAATAAAGTACTGACCCTTGGCTTTCTATCCATTAAGGTTTTAAGACATATGAATAAGAATTGATGAACTGGCAGCCATTTCAAAACAATGACTCATTCAG
>QFEM01004700.1:0-20309 GCA_003316205.1 Boletus bicolor
TGGTATCCACAACCTTTTAATTTCCGCTCTTCTCACACAGCCCATTTAATCTCCACTTCTTCTTTTCTTCTTTTCCCATGCCTTGCTTCTCACATTAGTCCATTTATGGTAGTTCCTCTCACGCATAGCATGGTCTGTGCGCACGCCTGTAACATATATAAGGTAGACACTTGCGACTGGAATCCCCAGTCTAATCCACTTGTTTGTTCGCTCTACTGGTCATTGCCTTCAGGACTTGTTCCTGATTGTAGGCCTGCATCAGACAGAAAGGACTTCCTTCCTCCTCTATATCTCCCGTACCTCATTTCATTACTTTGCCAGGATTTGTATAACCTGTGAGACTTTCGAGCCTTGTGGATATTATCATTCGCGGTATTATTACAACAGAGTTCTGGTGGCCCAGTCTTGCCTTCTATGTCCACCGTTACATCAAGGGCTGTGCCATGTGCCAGCAGTCCAAGTCCAACACTCACCCCTCTGCCCCTCCCCTTGTTCCTATCAAATCCTCTGTGTCTCGCCCGTTCCAACAGATCTCCTGTGATCTCATCACCAACCTGCTGATCATGCCTGCCAGCATGGATTCCCTCCTGGTCGTGGTAGACCATGGGCTTACTAAGGGGGTAATCCTCTGCCCCACCAAGAAAACCATCACCGCCAAAGGGGTTGCCAACCTTTTTTTCCACAAGGTCTTCCTCTGCTTCAGACTTTACGACAAAATCATCTCTGACCACAGTCCTCAATTTGCCAGTGCCTTCGCCCGAGAGCTTGGGTGACTCCTCGGATATAACCTTGTCCTTTCCACCACTTACCATCCACAGACTGATGGTGAAATGGAACATGTCAATCAAGAAGTTGAAACCTATCTCCACATCTACTGCAGATCAAACCTTGGGTCATGGGCTGACTCTATTTCCCATGCCGAATTTGCCCATAACCACTGCCCTCACTCTGTCACTGGGAAATCCCCATTCTTCTTGATGATGGACTACAAACCCCATGCCCTACCATCCGTCATTTCTGACTCCTCCCTTCCCACCGTAGATTCCTGGCTCAAAGCCCTCACCGCTGCTCGTGATGAAGCTCTCGCTGCTCATGAACTCGCACAGCAAACTATGGCTGCCCGCACTTGTTGCTCATTCAAACCCTTCGCCCTAGGAGATAAGGTATGGCTGAAAGCCCGTAATCTCAAACAGTCTATCGCCAACCCGAAATTCGCCACCAAACAGGAAGGGCCTTTTACCGTCACAAAAGTACTATCCCTGATCACGTATCAACTCCACCTCCTGAAGACCTGGAAAATTCATCCGGTCTTCCATGCCTCACTTCTTACACCCTATCATGAGAATGACACCCATGGGCCAAACTATCCTCAACCCCCTCTGGACCTTATAGAAGGCAAGGAGGAATACAAAATAGAAAAAATCATACAACATTGCGGAACCAAAGCTCACTGTTCCTTCCTGATCCGATGGAAAGGATACTCCACTGAGGAAGACTCCTGGATCCCAGAGCAGAACCTGAAGAATGCAGACTCCACTCTTCTTGAGTATAAAGCCCTGTTCCCTTCTGTTTTCTCTCCTTAGACCCAAACCATCATGACTATTGAGTTCACCTCCACTGACCAGATTCCCACAATCACCGTCGGTGAACTCCTCTCATGTCACTATCAAGTCTCACCCCTTGCCATTCCATCCCCACCTGAATAAAATCAAACTCTGTTCCCAGAAGACCTAGAACCCCACCATGCTGAAGATCTTGATTTGCCTCCTGCTTTACTTTGTTGGGAACCTCGTTCCCCACTTGTACCCCATGATCCTAGTCCCATACCTGACATTGCAGAACAATATCCTCCTACTCCTCCTCTGGAGCATCTCATCGCTTCTCCAGTTAATGCTGAAGCACCCGTACTTTCAGTATATGTCCCCACTACAGCTTACTGCCTTTCCGACGGCCCACCCACCATCTTTGAGATCTGCAAGCTCACCGAGCTCATCACCGACCCTGGCCTTGCCACGGCTGTAGACTGTTACTTGGATGTCTCATTCCCTCTTTACGCGCTCTACAGCATGTATCTTTCCAATTTGAATATCATCACCATTGTTATAATATGAACATTTTCAAACATTTTCAGACTTCATCCTTTTACTCTTCCAGTCATGTGATCTGTGCACATAACCGTGGGAACCAGCACATGACTAGGTCTAGAGCCAATGATGTCATACCTCATGGTACCTGCACCCTTTTAATTTCTGCTCTTCTCACACAGCCCCATTAATCTCTGCTTCTTCTTTTCCCGTGCCTTACTTCTCCTATTAGTCTATTTATGGTAGTTCCTCCCATGCATAGCATGGTCTGTGTGCATGCCTGTAACATATATAAGGTAGACACTTGCGACTGGAATCCCCAGTCTAATCCACTTGTTTGTTCACTCTACTGGTCATTGCCTTTGGGACTTGTTCTCGATTGTAGGCCTGCGTCAGATGGAGAAGACTATCTCCCTCCTCATCATCTCCTGAACCTCATCTCTTTATTTGCCAGGACATGTGTAGCCTGCGAGACGTCAAGCCTTGTGGTATTATCGTTTGCAGTATTATTACAGCCATGGCTCATGTCCCCACCATGGACCCTACACACACTCATGTTGTGCATTTCATTCATCATGATGCTAAAGAAATCCAGTGTCGTCTCCTTATTGCCCTCCACCAGCTTGGTATGCTGATGTTCCTTCGGGACCTCCGTTGCTACCTCCTCGCCCTCGCCACCCAGACCAGACCTATCTCCAAGGAGCTCCACCATGCCCTTACCAAAGAACATCATCAGACAGCCCGACACACTCATCCCACTGTCACCCTCGCTGAGGTCGAGCAACTAGTCGCTGCTCCAAACCCTCCTACTGCTCCTACCCCGTCCGCCAGCTCCAACCCACTCTCTGCCGAGGAGACACGTATGATGAAGTGCATCGAAGCTGCCTGGACTGGTGCTGACAGTCGTCTCCCCCTCCCATCTACACACCCCCATGCCCACCAGACCTGTTACAAATGTGGCTGCCTCAGGCACTTCAAGATTGATTGCCCTTTCTACCAATACTCCTCATGCCTTTGTTGGGCCCCAGGACACATCCTTAATCACTGCCCTCTTCATCGTCATACCCCGTCCCCTCCTCCACGACTCATTCCTCCACCTTGCTAGAGATCTTCTGGCTCCTCTTCCTCCTCCAGGACTTCTGGTTCCTCCAGAATCCCACGTCACCCCTGCAGCCCTCGCAATACTTGCTGTGTCTGGCGCTCCATCTCTCTGCTCTACAAGTGAAACTACTCAGACCAAGAAGATGTCTGGGACGACACTGCCTATGGCAATGTCACTGGTTCCCCAGTTGGAGGATCCATCCTTTACTAAATAACTTCTGTCTTCGTTGTAGCCTTGACCTTACTAAGGGGGTAATGTTATGACTTCTCTTTTCTTTCTTACATTTACTACGTTTACTCTCTCTCCTTGTACTACCAACACCAGGACCACGTATCCTCTGTGTCCTTGCTCGTCCATCGGACTTCTTTCCTTTTCTCTGCCTTTGGCTTCCTCTTGCTCTATACCAAAGGTACATTCCACTTGTCTCACATCTTCATTGATTATCCCACGATAGTTGGACACGTGTTTCACATGCTCCATACACGTGTCCATGCTTCTCTTCTTTCTCCAATCCTATTTGCCATGATACACTGGATACATGCTTCTCCTGATTCCATACATGTTATCCCACGGTTTATTCTGATTCCGTGTTATCCTGCACCTGGCCCATGCATGTATCTCCAGGTATATAAACCCTTCCCTTTACAATACAATTTCCTAGCTTAGACCTCCTTCAAGCTACCTCAAGTACCCACTCTTGTACCTCGCCTCTGCTAGGCAATCCACGCATTTCCCCTTGTCTGGATCTCTCTAAGTCTTCGGTCTACTTCTAAGTGACTGCTCTTGTTATTCCTTCTATAAGGAACCCTTGTCAGCCTATGGGATCTACCCCAGTTGAACCCTTGCCCTTGTCGACCTACGGGCTTCCACCCTAGTCGAACTCTTGTCACCTGCACGTAGGAAACCCCTAGTGTGTACCCTTGTCCTGTGCGTAGGAAACCCCTAGCGCATACCACCTCATCTCATACATAGGGAAGACTCTAGTGTACACCACTTCGTGCACCTGTAGAAAATCCCAGGTGCTACTGCGTCGTTGCTCTCCAAGCGACTTCTTGTCAGCAAAGGCCCTATTATGATAGCCTCCCAGCCATTGTAACACTGGGTATGTAATTTACAACTATAAACTAGTGAGTCTGACTCATTACTTTACAGCAACCTCAGTCAATGTTGAGTGGCTATTTAGCTGTGGTTGCCTCCTACTTTCCCATGTCTGAAACAGACTCAATGCTCAAGCCACACGTGCCCTGCTCTGTTTGGGGTCATGGAGCCACTTAAATCTCGTCAAAGATAAGGATGTGAAGAGTGTGAGTGAGCTACAGGACATTCAAGGTGATGAGGTGGAGCTCAAGGATGGATGGGATCGGGTTGTCATTTAGCTACATTAGTCTCCTAAAATATAACATATCCATGGGGTATATCCAAGGGTACTTTTCTGACTCTACAACAGATACCCATACCTGTGAGGTGGGTATGGGTATTTTGGTGGGTACAGATATGGATATGGTGGCTGGTACCCTGGGTTGTACCTGTGCAAAACCCTACCTAAAATAAGCGAGTCTGAACGGAAGCAAGATGTTAGAAATCAAAGTCCAGACGCACATGTCTACTTTGAGCATCTTCAAAGTCCTCCAGAGATGGGCCTGTATGCTGTGAGCAACTTATACCTTGGAGTTGCTTAGGGGTGTTGAACATAGTAATACTCTATATGTATAATAGTTCACACGCTCATTGTATTTAGATACAAACTTAGCTGCACTAAGTGAGAATTGATCTTGATCTCGAACCAGCGCCCATTCCATTAAACCAGGAACATCAGGTATGTAAAGCTGTATATGGCTCTGCCAATACATGCCCGCTTCAACAGGTTATGAGCCCTGCCTGTGCTATATGCACAGCGACCATGCCTACTGAGTTGATGCGTCTTTACACTTGACTCAACGCTTAAACACTTTGTGCGTTGTCATGCCAAGTGGGTTCGAACATAGACACATCTATGCGTTTTTACACTGGACCGCCTCTGATGCACCTTATGTGCTCTCAGGTGTAAAAATGTCGCTTGGATATTCCAGGGGGAGACTATGTCACTTCGGTGACAGGGCTCTGAAAAGCATTCAGGAATGAGCGATTTACTTTGCCCCCATTTTCTTTTGAATATGGTACAGTACTGACATCTTTGCATCCCAGAAACTCTACCCTCACCATGTCCAACACCTTTAAAGACCTCCCTCATCTAAACGGCACCAACTACCAACGCTGGCGCGTTGACATGGACGCCTTCCTTCATTCTCAAGGCGTTTGGACTGTCTTTTATACCAAATGCCCCAACCACATCTATGCCAAAGATGGGGAGAAGATCCTCACCGACAACTCCATCGCTATTGAGGCTTGGAACGAGAAGGACGACAAGGCCACAGGTTTCATCCGTCTCAAGATGGAACACCATATCTCATCTAGGTATCCTAATGAGCTGAACTCAAAGCAGATCTATGATCGCCTTGAAGCTGACTTTGCCACTCCATCCATTGCATCTGCCTTTGCAGAGTTCCGCACCCTCCTCAACCTTACAATCCCAGAAAACTCTCACCCAGCTCCCGCTTTCTCCAAGATTTGCGCTCAGTTTGCGCGACTTGATGAATTGAAGTATCTAATTGACCAGAAAATTCAGATGATGCTGGTCCTCTCAAAGATTCTGTGGTATGCAGACATTCTCTCCACCATGATGAATCAGGCATCTTTGGGGGATACTACAACTGGCAAAGGAAAAAGCAAAGAGACTGGAACCACTTCAGTCATGGAGCTGGAGAAGCTCGTTGTCACTGCTTGGCAGCAACATTCGTCTTGTCGTGGACAGCCTGCAGCTGGCACACAAGCACACAAGGTTTCCACCATAAATCGGAAAGGGGGAGATCTTCAATTTTCACAGCAGCAGCAGGGCAGCTTGCAACAGCAGCAGTCGCAAGGGCAAGGGAATGCCCAACAAGGGAAGAACAAAAAGAAGCGTGGAAAGCGCTCTCAGGCTGGTCAGGACAAGCAGAAGCAATGCAAGGAAGCTCACCTTGCAGGCAAATCTGCCACCACCTCTTTCGTCTTTTCTGCCGCCAACATCCTCTCACCTGCCAGCGAACCTACCTACTCCACCACAGTCGATCCTCGCCAACTTGCCCACACTCCTGGTGCGATGTCATATGGTCCTCCCGTGTTTCTGCACACACAAAACACAATCTCTCTGGTGCATCGCTTAGGCATGATGCCCACATGCAAAACTGTTCGCACTCTGGACCCAGTGTCCAACTGCCACCTCCTCGCCCCTGTACCCTGGCAGCCTACATCAGCACCTGCCATCACTACTCCCGCAATTGACAATTCACTCGTTGGCACTTCCATCACCCCTCCAAGGGAACATAGCATATCTCCATTCTTCCATGACAATCTGGCTAGTCATCTTGGAGCCTCCAACTATGGTGAATCGGGCTTTAAACAGCTCAATCGGTACATCACCCATCCGTCCCTCATTGGACCAAGCAAGATTCCTCTAGAGGAACACCTTGAGGATCTCTCCAACAGTGCCCAGAAGGCCTGGATGGATATCAACGATGAAGACATGGTATCTCTCGGGGAAGAGTACTACAATGAGTACCTGGGAGATGCGGGAGATTTTGGTTTCTCTTTTGAACCATGGTCAGTCAATTCTCACTTAACCAACTCAGACACTGATGTGTGATTCTCTTCGCCACAGAAAAACATGTCATATACTTGTTCATCTGTAGTAGGTAGTGAACAAAATATACTGCCTTGTTACCCTTCCGCACAGTGTGATGATTGCAATAAGTCCTTGAGCAAAGGCAAAGAGCACGAACATGACCATCATGGTCCACCTCCAGACACCTGGCTACTCGATTCAGGAGCTTTGGCTCATTTTACCTTTAATTTACAGGACTTTATCAAATACGCCGAATATAAACAGCCACATTTCTCGCAAACTGCGAATGGCAAGGCACCAATATTAGGTGAAGGCACCATCATTGTCGAGTTTGAAGGTCACCCTGTGCATTTATCACCTGTGGTGTACATGCCCCAGTGCAACCTCAAGCTCATATCCATGGGCACTCTGCTTAAGGATTGCTGCATCACCATTGTGGCCTACCCAGGTTGCATCAATTTTATTGACAAATGTGCCAAAAGGACTATACTGTCCTTCCATTCTCATGGCACTGATACCATGTTCTGGATCCGCGCACCCTCCATCAATCCATATGCCAAAATTGTCATGGCCTCTGTGGACTATGACTTACTACATCGCCGCATGGGACATCCTTCTAAAAATGTACTCAAAGCTGCATGAAAGCATTTAAAGGACTTCCCGGATGTTGAACTACCAAAAATGATAAGATTTGTCCTGGATGCCAATTAGGCAAACAACCCAATAGGACATTTCCTCATACTGAGTGAAGGGCAACTGCGCCATTTGAGTTGATACATTCAGACCTTAAATCATTTGAGGTTGAGTTCTATCATAAATACAAATATGCCATCGTATTTTATAACAATTATACTTCCATGGCATGGGTTACATGTTTGCGCTCCAAGGATCAGGCTTTAAAAGCCGTTAAACAATTATTTTCATACATCCACACACAATACAACACAAATATAAAGGGCTTCAAGTCTGATGCCAGAGGAGAATTCACCTCAAAGGCATTTGTTGATTACTTGCTGGACAATGGCATTCACATCCATCAATCTGCCCCATACGCACACTAACAAAATGGCTGCGCTGAGTGATTAATTCACACATTAATGGATAAGGCACAATCAATGTGTCTTCACACTTGTTTACCCAAATCCTACTGGGAGTTTGCGATTTTACATGCAACTCACATTTATAACATCACACCTATAAATCGACTTCAATGGCGTACTCCTCATGAACTACTCAAGGGGGAGAAACCTTCGGTCTCACACATTAGAGTACTTGGATGTGGTGCCTATGTCCATCTTTCCGATGAGACACGAAAGGGCAAGCTACAGCCCAAATCACAGCTGATGGTTTACATCAGCATAGCAGCTGGGAGTTCGCAAAACTATTTATTCATGCAACCTAATAACTCTCTGCATACCTCTGCCTACGCCATTTTTGATGAGAATCTGTTTCCCAGATGCTCAGGAGCTAGGCCTCATAAGCCCATCAGTCACGCTCCTAAAAAACCACACTCTACAGAGGAACACCCCTCAGACCCTTTGGAGTCAGAGGATGACACAGCGCCAGTCCCACCATTTTCACAACCTGAGCAACCACATACGCCAGTTCATGACCTTACTCCACCACCACCTCCTGTAACACCTCCTCATGCACCTCAACCACCTCCTGCCAGCCCTCCAGCCTTACCTCCTCATCGTGAGCGAATTCGTCGCCCCCCTACTCGACCTGGAAATGTATATGGCGAGCACCGTCACCCTATGGAGCAAGTAAAGGATATCAAGAAGGCTTCCACATGGAAGAAGTTAGTCGGTGAGGAAAAAGAAAAGGAAAAAGCACCAGACACTCCTATTGTCCCTGGTGGTCTTCCTCCATCGCCTACTCCTTCTGAGGACGATGTTGAGCAGATCACCAGTGAAGGGGGAGAAGCTCTCATCAATTACCTCTGTTCATGTGCAATTCCATTCACGCAGTCATCTAATACTCCCAATTATCAGGAATGGTCCCTTTGGGACATAAATAAATTACCTGCAGCAGAACAATCTGCATGGCAGAAGGCCTGTGACATTGAGCTTGAAATGCTTAAGCAATGAAAGGTATGGGAAATAGTTGATTGCCCTGATAATCAAAAGGTTATCAAAAATAAATGGGTCTTTGATGTCAAGTCTGATGGCTGTAAACGTGCACAATTAGTAGCGAAGGGTTTCTCCCAGGTCGAAGGATTAGATTATGACCAGATATTCTTGCCAGTTGTGCAATTTGAAATGGTGCGATGTATGTTCGCCCTAGCCGCCATTAATGGTTGGCACCTCTCAGGACTTGATGTCCGATCTGCCTATTTATATGGCATTCTGGAAGAAGAGCTCTACATGGAATTTCCAGAAGGGTATGCCCCCTCCAATCTAAAAGGCAAAGTACTCAAACTTCTACGCACCATATACTGCCTTAAACAAGCCAGTATTACATGGTGGCACACGCTTGACACTTCCATGAAGGAATTAAGATTCAAACAGCTCAGAACTGACGCCAGTCTGTTTGTGTACAAGCGAGGAAATGATATAGTACTCGCTATAATATATGTCGACGACGCAATCTTTTGTGGTCCCTCAAAGAGCTTGGTTGAAAGACTTAAAGCCGCTTTTATGAAGAAGTGGGAATGTCGCGATCTCGGGGAACCAGCTGAATTCCTCTGAATGAATATCTGTTGAGAAGGTCACCACATTATAATTGACCAGTGGAATTACCTCGACAAAGTATTGGAACGCTGCGGAATGATCAACACAAAGCCAGTACACACACCTTTACCACAGGGATACTACCCAGTGAAGAATGATGGTCCAGTGAACCCGGAGCTTCGTACTCAGTTCCAAACTGTTATTGGATCATTGTTATATCTCATGATAGGCATGTGGCCAGATATCTCATATGCCATCACACAACTTGCCCATCAATTTACCAACCCATCTCAGGAGCATCTTGAGAAAGCTCTGTATATTTGCCGCTACTTAGTTGGCACTAGTGATTACTCACTAGTATACAATGGTGATTCTGGCAAAGGCATTATTGCCTGTACTGACTCTGACTGGGGTCAAGATAAAATTACTGGTCACTTGCAAACGGGTTATTACCTGAAATTAGTGAATGGAGTGTTTTTGTGGAACTCACACTTACAAAAAACCACTGCTCTGTCTTCTACTGAAGCAGAATATATGGCTCTGAGCAATTGTTCTCGCCAAGTCATATGGATTAAACAGATGTTCGAGGAAATTGGGTATAATCTCAAACCCATTCCCATCTGTGGTGACAATCAAGGATCACTATTTATAGCTGAAAATCCTGTCACCGAAAAATGGTCTAAACACATTATGATTAAATATCATTTTGTATGAGATGCTGTGATGACCTTTAAACAGGTCAGTCTATTTTATATCCCCAGGGATGACAATCCTGCGGATATGTTCACCAAGAACCTCAGATATGTCAAATTTGAGAAATTCAGATCACAGCTTGGTTTGGAATTTCATAATCTCACCTTTCCTATTGATTGAGTGATTGAAAATTTACCATATGTCTAGATTTACTATGGTATATCAGACAAGGGGGAGTGTTGAACGTAGTAATACTCTATATGTATAATAGTTCACACGCTCATTGTATTTAGATACAAACTCAGCTGCACTGAGTGAGAATTGATCTTGATCTCGAACCAGCACCCATTCCATTAAACCAGGAACATCAGGTATGTAAAGCTGTACATGGCTCTGCCAATACATGCCCGCTTCAACAAGGGGTTTCTGGAGTAACCTGAAGTTCTTGGTTTTGACACTCCCACTTGAGTGTAAGCGTAATCCCATCCCTCTGACGAACTTCCAGTGTTGTTCCCAGATGAGTGCCTTTGTAAGGATATCGGTGATCATGTCCAAAGTTGGAACATACTGGATGACAGCTTCCCCTTTTCCAACCAGGTCATCCCTAACAAAATGATACTTCTGCTGAATGTGTTTGATCCAAGCTTGGAATTGCAGATCATGGGATAGGATGATTGTGGCTTGATTATTGCAATGGAGTGTCATCAGCCCCTTTTGGGAATGTTCTATTTCCTGAAAAAAGATCTGGAGCCAGGCTAAGTGTTGTCCAGCGATGCTAAGTCTGATGTACTCCGACTCAGTGGTGGACAAGGCAACCATGCTCTGTTGTTTGCTGGACCAGGAAATCGCTCTGCAATTACTTAGGAATAGGAAACTGGAGGTAGAGCGCAAGTTGTCAGGATCTTGTGACCATCCCACATTTGAGTACCCTTGGAAGTTTCCATGGAAATGTCATTTCCATCATATTGGAGTTCCATATCGGAGGTGGCTTTGACATACCAGAGTACGCGTTTGGTGGCTTCCCAGTGACATGTTTTGGGTGCAGCACTGAAATAGCTGAGCATGCCAACAGAGTAGGCTAGGTCTGGACATGTTCCTAGCATGAGGTACATCAGAGATCTGATAATGGTCAGGTAGGATACTTGTTTTCCATTGATAATGATCTTGGAGATGGTGGTATTGTCCTTGGGGTCTATCATGGAAATTGCAGTGCTGTGCACCATCGGAGTCCACATAGGGGTGGAGTTGAACATGCCTGTACACTCTAGGACAGTTTGGGTGTATTGGGATTGAGAGAGGGAGATGGTCCGGAGTTGTTGATCTCTTTGGATTTCAATTCTGAGGATGTATTTTGCTTCACCCATATCCCTCATTTTGAATGTGGAGGCTAGCGTTTCCTTGACAGAGTCCATGTAACTCCGAGAGCTAGCTGCAAGGAGCAGGTCATCAATATAGACAACTAAGAAGCAAACCTGTCCAGACTTTCGGAGAACATATAGGTATGTTTCAGTGTTGAGTCAACTAAATCTGAGTTCTCCAAGTTTCTTGTCTAGGGTTTTATTCTAGGTCTGACCCACTTGTTTAAGTCCGTAGAGTGAGCATTTGAGCTTCCAGCAATGATCCGGTTGGATTGGAACTCTGTCTGGAGGTAGGAGGTATAACTCCTCTTCCAGTTCTCCATTTAGGTAGGCTGTGGAGACATCCATTTGGTCCAACTCCAGGTTGTGCTTCGTGGCAAGCAAGATGATGGTTCACACAGAGTTGAGATTTGCCACCAGAGTGAACACCTCTTGGTAGTCAATTCCTTCCTTCTGTGTGAAACCTCTTGCTACAATCCGAGCTTTGTAGCGTTTGATTTTGCCATCCCGATCACGTTTGATCTGGAAAATGGGTTTGGAGGTGATTGGAGTTACACCTTTGGAGATTGGAATAGTTTCATACATGTGGTTGGAGTTGAGACTTAGGAGTTCGTCTTCAATTGCAGATCACCATTTGTTTCCATCTGGACGTGCGTAGGCTTCCTTGATGGTAGTTGGGAGTGATTCTCCCGACTCGGAGTTGGCAGTTCCGGCAAATATACAATGTCTGAGTTCCTCCTGGATGCCAGAGAATGCTCCAGGTATGTCCAGTTCTTCCAGAGGTTGTTCTGGTTGTGCTTCCAGTGGTGCTTCCTGATGCTGCACTTTCCTTTGTGTCTCTTCCTCCAGTGTGCGTTGGTAATCCCTGTTTTGATCTGCTGGTTTTCAGCTTCGATTGCTCTATCAAACTCTGGTGATCACTTCTGCAGGAGGTTGTGCCGGAGATGGTGGTTATACTGGTGCTGCTGGCAGAGGTGCACATTCGACAGGAATTGGAATTGGAGGATCCAGATGGAGTTGGTCGAGGCGGTTTGCCAAGGCATTGATTTGGTTTTCAGCGTCAGGTTGAAACGACACGCGATAATACATTCATTTTCCTTTATCTTTTCACCGATTTTCACTATCTTATCTTATCTTCTTATCTAATCCTATCACAATCTTTCCAGAACATTCGATCAGTGACCTCACCACAATATCATCATGACATCATCTCATGTAATCTTCCAGAATGTTCCCTTTCCCAGGCTTGCCCTAAAGCAAGCCAGTAGTATAAGTAGTTGTTCCACTTCATGTACATACTTCAGTTTTGGAATTCCATTTCTTTCCCTTGAATATCACACTTAGTGACTCTTGGGCTTTTGTGGTCTTTTCATAATTCCAAAACTATTTCTTCGTCGCCGAGCTCTTCACTCCCCGATGCCCCTTCGTCGTTACCACTACCATCTTCGCCTTCTGATGTGCACTTTGCTGCATCGTTGTTTACTTCGTCCTTCCTCTTCTCCCTCCGTTAGACGTTCCTACTCGCAGCGCGCGTAAATCGAGCCTTCAGGTCATTGCTGCAAGAGCATCTGGTCGACGGGCTCTAGGATACCGTTGGGATCTGCTGCGTGCACCTGCAGGTTGAGTCATTAGATCGTTGATTTCGTCTCTACCTCATTCCCGCTTCCTCCCACCTTCTGTGTTTCGGGCTCTTCGCCTGAGCACACTGAGAGCCGCAACCTCAGGCTTAAGAGGAAAAAGTGATAGGCACTTGACGCCTACGAGTAGAGCACTCGCCCTGCGCTCGTCTATATGGTCATCCACCGTCTAAATAAGGATAACGTTGCTACCGGGCATAGAGCACTAGCCCCCGTTGTCGGTTGAGTGTCTAACTGTCCGTACGCCGGTCCTATGCTAGTGGACCCAGGTTCGCGTGATCACCTGTGATGTCACGTCTGACGAGGGCAGTATTCCCTTGTGCCGTAGTAAGCACACTTCCGGTTCCCCCCCCCCCGACTCCGTTTGCCGCTGGAGACCTCTCCGAGCACCATTGTTTCACCTTCGGTCCTGAGTGTAGGTGAAGCTAGACCAGTAGCCTGCATGCTCAGACTCTGTGTTCCCCAATCTCGTGTCCCTGATCATGAGTTAGTTGCCTTTGCTGCCACCTTTTCCTCCTTCATCCCTGGGTTCCCCATTTGTAATGGTCACGTTACGCAAGCTCCAAACACCTCATCACAGCCATCTTTCCTATCGTCCTCGCAACACTCCTCTCCACCTCCATCTTACTCTCGTTAGGTCTCATCTACCTAACCCATAGGAGAGCCCAACTGTCCGCCCAAGATGGCAATGAGAGCTTCCAGTCCCCGGGCCCCCTCTGAGGATCCAAACAACCACCTGCCAGCTGACTTCATCCAAGACAAGAACCCCCGCCTCAACAACCTCCTCCACGCTATCGTCCCTCTCCCCCATGTCCACAACCAGAAGGTCTACCTCTGTCGACTAGATCGACTACGAGTAGAGCACCACTTCCCTGTCTTCGACTTCGAAGGACGCCACTACTTCTATGACCACTTCTGCCTGTACCTCCGCCCCCAGTCAGTCCTCCACCGCCCTGATCGTTATATCGGGTAATACTCCCCATCTGTATCCGCGCACATCGCGCCCTCATTCCAGGGTTGAGGTCCAGTCGCCCCAACCTCAATCCGCCCTCTCCTTGATGCACACCCTCTTAGCCGCACTGGAGGATGTGTTGATGGAGCCATTGCACCATGCCCACACCCCCCTTGCACACCCACTGCCTGCGCCTAGAGCGCCAGCAGCAGGAGCAACAAGAACAGGTGCACGGACCCCACCAATACGCTCCGATGTCACATGGGCTATTTGGCGAGACCAATTCATGCAGGACCACCCTGGTATCGCCATCCCATACGACGCCCCAACAGATTATTACCCCCCATGTCACTCCCCACCTAGGGAACCACTACCTGCACCCCCTAGGCCAAGACCACTGCCACCACCAAGCTCGCCCAGCTCCAACCCAGGCTCCCGTAGCTCTAGCCCCGCCTGGGCATTGGCACCCTCATGATGACCCGATCCCAAGATTGGGAAGTCCATTTACGCCAAACCAGTTGCCTACGATGGCAACAAAGAGAAGTTCGTGTCTTGGTGGAGAACGATGTCGGTGTATCTCCGCGGTTTCGAGACGGAGCCCTCGGACTGCCAGAAAATTCTCATCACCCTTTCGTACATGACAGGTGACAACGCCGCGGGTCGCTACGCGGACCTCATGGTCACTAGGAGGAGTGACGAAACCATGGGGTTCAACTACTTCGTAGACGACTTCAAACGTGCCTTCCAACCAGTGGGGCTGTGACAACATGCCCAAACTAAGTTGTTCGCGCTGAAACAGGGCAACGACTCGGTGGAGGATTACTTCACCAAGATGCACCAACTGGCGATGAAGGCGGAATATGACAAGAAGCATAACGCGCAGACTCTCGTCAACCTCATCCGCCGCAATGCGCGCCAGACCTTAGTGAACCATGCTGAGGACAACGATCACTCGCTGGTTGAGAGCACCCACATCTGGCAGTGGGAATGGGCACTGCAGAAGACCGAGGAGATCCTCAGGGAGAGAGCCAAGCAGACACAGGCGGTCCGTCCGGCGGCCCCTAACCGTTCACGATGGATCCCGAGAAACCCTCAGTCCCATCCCAATTACGCACCACCAGCCGGCCCTCCACCTCAACCTGCCACCGCGAACATCCCTCACTCCAACGCCCCTGGCGTTTTCCCCGGCCATGAAGCCCTGATGGAGCTTGACAAGGCACGTGCCATGGGGATTTGCCAAAGGTGTGGGAAACCTTGGCCTTGTGTGGACCACCCTCTTCATCCTCGTGGTCCTAGGGCAGTGCGCACCATCCAATGGGGTGGTCAGACTATTTCTCCCAAACAATTTTCTCAGCTACGTATTTTGATGAATCAGGCAGAGTCTCCAGAGCAGGTTCAGGGGGAATCAAAGGAGACAAAAGATCAATCAGATTTAGACTCTGAGTCGCGTTTTCAAGTAGTACAGTAGATGCCAGCCGTTCTCCTGTACAATTACCTAAGTCATTGCCGTCTGTGAATCAATACCAAATTCTTTCACGCAATGATGAGGCTGAAGACCAAAAGATGCAAGTAAACCTCCTGACTCCGACACTAGACGTTGTTAGAACAAGAAAAGAAATACCACTTCCCGTGCGAGGATCTCCGGGTGCGGCCGGATATGATCTGTACGCTGCGGAAGATACGGTAGTTCCTGCCCATGGGCATGCCCTAATTTCAACCAGGCTGTCTATGAAAATCCCACCAGGCCACTATGGCCAAATCGCCCCAAGAAGCGGGTTGGCTGTGAAAAAGAAGCTAACCACGGGTGCTGGTGTGATCGACAGCGATTATCGAGGAGAAGTAAAGATCCTCCTGTTCAACCTATCAGGAGAGGAGTTTGTAGCGAAAGCTGGCGAGTGAGTAGCACAACTCATCCTCGAAAAAATCTCGACACCACCAGTAAGAGAGGTGAAGTCCCTCGATGAGACCAAATGAGCAGACAAAGGGTTCGGAAGCACCGAAACCTCTTCGATAGGCGGTCCAAAGGAGATTCAATCTTCTTCCGCCAAGAACCAAAGAAGCCGGAGCTCTGACCACTACTGGATGAACATGGTCAACCCCTGGATCATCCGTTGGATGAAGACACAAGCAGAAAACCCAGATACCACGAGGAATCTCAGGCACTTGAGGTCTTTCGTCCACGAATCCAGGAAAGTCGAAGTCACCCTCGATCTACTCACAGATCTAAAACAGATGAGTGACTCCGATGCACACTGGATCTTGAGGGACTTACAAAGACCCCCCAAGTATAAGAAGGCGTCGGTCAGAAAAAAGAGAAACTCTCTCGAGGTACCCGCCACCCTGCGGATGTCCGACGGCACCAGCGCAGAAGTGAAAGCGCTAATAGACTCAGGCTGTACAGGATCTTCGATCCATGAGAACTTTGTGGCTGAGAAGGGGGTAGTAACCCATGCCCTACCTCGCCCGATGTCAGTCTATAATGCCGACGGATCACTAAACATCTCGGGCAAGATCAAGAAATTCGTTATTGTCGAGATGCAGATTATGGACCACAAGGAGCAAATTGCCCTTGCCGTCACAAACCTTGGCCCCAACACGGTCTTCCTAGGATATGATTGGCTAAAAGCCCATAACCCAGACATCGACTGGAAGACTGGACGAATGTCCTTCCATTGTGAGGAAGACCATATGCCACAATTGGAAAACTGTGATGATGATGATGATGACGACGACTTCGTTCCGCATAACGGAGACCGTCTGTTCAAACTCGACACGGAGAGTTACCTCCGAAACACCGTGACGGACATTGCCGCCAGAGACTTCGCAACAAAGAAGAAGAAGACCTTCGAGGAAGCCGCTCTGAAGTACGTCCACGATTACGCAGACATCTTCGCGAAGGAAAGCTTCGACGAACTGCCTCCAAGACGCCCCTGGAATCATGCCATCGAACTCCTACCAGGGGATCACATGGTAGACTGCAAAGTTTACCCCCTGAACCCAGGCAAGCAAGAGGAGCTAGATAAATTCCTCAAAGAAAACCTGAAGTCCGGCCACATCCGACCGTCGAAATCCCCGTTCGCCTCCACGTTTTTCTTCATCAAAAAGAAGGACAGCCGCCTCCGCCCCGTACAAGATTACCAGAAGCTTAATGACATTACCCAACGCAACCGGTACCCACTACCCCTGATCGCCGAGTTGGTGGACAAACTCAAATCCACCAAATACTATACCAAATTTGACGTATGATGGGGATACAACAACGTACAGATGGCCAAAGGAGACGAATGGAAAGCCGCATTCCAAACAAACCGAGGCCTCTTTGAGCCCCTCGTGATGTTCTTCAGACTGTGCAATTCCCTGGCTACCTTCCAGACGATGATGAACTCGCTCTTCCAGGACTTGATCAATTGTGGAGTCATGGTTGTCTATATTGACGACATCATGATCTTCACAAAGACCCTGGAAGAACATCGCAAGGTAGTCCGTGAAGTACTACAAATCCTGAGGGATAGCCACTTGTACCTACGCCATGACAAGTGCGACTTTGAGGTCCAAGAGACCGAATTTCTTGGACTAGTAGTATCCCAGAATGAGGTCAAGATGGATGAAAAGAAGGTCGTGGCAATCAAAGACTGGCCAGTTCCAACTTCGAAGAAAACCCTGAGAGGATTCTTAGGATTCCTCAACTTCTACCGACGATTCATAAAAAACTTCGCTCAGATCATGCGCCCCCTAAGCGCACTCACGTCGGTAAAGAAGGACTTTGATTGGTCGCCAGCCTGCCAACAGGCCTTCGAGCAGCTCAAAGAGACGGTGTCCACAGCCCCCGCCTTGGCCATGCCAACTGACAACGATCCCTTCCGTATCGAAACTGATGGATCGGGAATCGGAATCGGAGCAGTACTGTCTCAATGTCAAGACAACGTATGGCACCCCATCGCTTTCATCTCCAGGTCCCTCAATGACGCGGAGCGAAACTACCACACCGCGGACTTGGAGATGCTCGCAGTCATCTTCGCACTCAAGGAATGGTGACAATACCTCCTTGAGGCTGCCCACCCCGTCGAAGTGCTAACGGACCACAAGAACCTCAAGTTCTTCCGTAAGCCTCAAGACCTCTCCTGCCGCCAGGCCAGATGGCAACAGATAGTCCAGGAATACAAACTGTCCTTCAGCTATCAGCCCGGCAAAATCAATCCCACTGACCCTCTGTCCAGGAGGCCAGATTATGAGAAGGGGGTAACAACCGATAATCACCAGCAGATTCTTTTGCCAGACTCCCTTTTCATGAAAGCCGTTGCTTCCTCCAGTATCCTCAACCGCATCAAGAAGCTGCAATACAAGTTAGAGCGCTTCGCCAAAGAGGGACTAAAGAAGCCAGAATTCTCCTGGACCAAAAAAGACAATCTTGTGAGATGGAAGGATCTCATCTACATTCCCAATGACGCCAAGCTTCGTGAAGAAATCATCCGAGCCAACCATGATCACCCAATCTCGGGTCACCCCGGCGTGCGAAGAACTCGCGACCTTATCATGAGTGAGTACTATTGGCCCTCCCTCCGCAAGGATGTAGAAGAGTACGTGAAGGGATGCGACGCATGTCAGAAGGTAAAACCAAAGACCACGTCTACCCAGACACCCCTTCACCCCAACGAGATCCCATCGGCACCCTGGGAAATCATCTCGGTAGACCTAATCGGACCCCTACTGCAATCACAAGGAAAGAACGCCATCCTCGTGATCATCGACTGATTCTCCAAGATGATTCATCTCGTCCCCACCACTGATACCGTCACCTCCCAAGGAGTCGCCATGCTGTTCAGGGACCATGTGTTCAAACTGCATGGAGCACTCAGGAAGGTGATCTCAGATCGAGGTACCCAATTCATCTCGTCATTCATGCAGGATCTGTATACCCTATTATGGATCGAAGCCAACCCATCCACCGCCTACCACCCACAGATGGATGGCCAGATGGAACGGATCAATTGAGAGGTCGAGAAGTACCTCCGCATCTATGTGAACCATTGCCAGACCGACTGGGCCGATTGGCTCCCCATAGCCGAATTCGCTCATAACTCGCAAATGACCAGCACCACCGGGACTTCCCCGTTCATACTCAATTTTGGACAACAACCAGTGATACCCGCATGGAAAACGGAGGTCTGAAACAAGTCGGCAACCAAGTTCGTAGAGCGGATGAAATCGAGTTTCAAGATCGCGCGAAAGGCATTAGAGAAAGCGGTGGAATCGATAAAGACGAGTCATGACAAAGGGGTTCGCAAAATCGTGGAGTACTCCGTGGGTCAGCAAGTCCTCCTCGAGGCAAAAAACATCAAAACTGATCGACCCACAAAAAAGTTTGATGATAAACGGTACGGTCCCTTTAAGGTGAAGGCAAAGGTCAGAGTCGCAGCATATGAGTTAGAGCTGCCCAAGACCTGGAAGGGAATTCATCCGGTGTTCAACAAATCATTCCTCACCCCCTACGTCACCGGATCTTATCCATCCCAAACCAAACCAAAACCTCCACCCCCCATTATTGTCCAACAGGAAGAGGAGTACGAAGTGGAACAAATCGTAGATTCCTGACGGAAGCGGAACAAAACCAAGTACTTGGTGCATTGGAAGGGATACCCCCGCGAGGAACGTACATGGGAACCCAAATCCCATCTATCCCACGCTGTTATGACTCTATCGCGAACGACAAAGAAAACCACAAGGCTCGACATCTCGCAGGCTACACGTGTCCTGGCGACGAAAGAAGAGAGGATGGAGGAGAAGTCCGGATCCGGTTGATGCAGGCCTACAAGAAGGAACAAGTCCCTCAGGCAATGACCAGTAAAGCAAACAACAAAGTGGATTAGACTGGGGATTCCAGTCGCAAGTGTCTACCTTATATACGTTACAGGCGTGCGCACAGACCATGCTATGCATGAGAGGAATTACCGTAAATAGACTAATAGGAGAAGCCAGGCACGGGAAAAGAAGAGACAGAGATTAAAGAGGCAGTGTGAGAAGAGCGGAAATTAAAAGGGCGCAAGTACCATGAGGTATGACGTCATAGGTTCTAGACCTAGTCATGTGCTGGTTCCCATGGTCATGTGCACT
>QFEM01004714.1:0-11818 GCA_003316205.1 Boletus bicolor
CAACCGGATCCGGACTACTCCTCCATCCTCTCTTCTTTGTTCGCCAGGACCTGTGTAGCCTGCGAGACTTTCAAGCCTTGTGGTGTTTCTGTCGTTCGCGATAGTTCATAACAAAAACCGTCCTTCGCACAGTAGTCAAATATGGTGGAGGTAGATCTCGATGATCTTGTTAGGCGCATTGCGGCCCTTAATCTCGAGTCAGAGAAAAACAATGTTACAAAAAAGATTGCTGACCCAGAGAAATGGGACAGTGATCGGGGAACTTGGTGACTTTGGTGGGTCAAGTTACGTCTCTGAGTTGACGCCCAAAAATGGAGGTCTGACAAACTCCAAGCAGTTGTGGTGCTCTCCTGATTTGAGAAGAAGGCTGAGGGCTTTGCCCAAATCACCCTTGAGAGGTATCTCAATCGAGAAGATGAGAACACCGTTGACGAGCATGGAACCGTTATGGGCAAACGAGGAGATTCGGCCTGGCCCTCTTGGGAAGTCCTCCAGGACGAAATTAAACTGTACTTCTGCATCGACATTCTTTGTCACGAGTTGTTAAGGAAGTTAGAAGGCCTAAGGCAGAACGGGCATCCCATTGACCTCTTCCTACAAAGGTTCGAGGTTCTAAAAAGAGAAGCAGACATAGAGGATTACCACATGGTAACTCTTCTCAAGAAGGTGGTTGATTACTGCATTTACGAAAGGGCCCGGCTTAATCAGCCAACAGGAGATCTCGATTACGACGACCTCACTAACATCTACCAAGCAATTGGAAGGGCGTATGAGCAGATAGCAGTCGAACAAGGTCCCCCCGCTAACTCCCATTTCGTTTCCCACTCTCAACCCCATTACCCTGTGCCTTCCAACCCTCCTCCTTCCCGTCCGCAGTTTACCCAGTATGGAACCCAACCAGGCCGAGGGGCCCCAATGGAGATCGGTGTTCAGCAGGCTGTACCACCTTCTTGCCCGGACACGAGGACTTGCTTCCTCTGTGATAAACCAGGGCACATTAAACCAGATTGCCCCTCGAACCCTAATCGTCGTCCGGCTGGCACGCCTCAACAGAGGCAATAATTTGTTTGGGATTACGATTCTGGACAGTATGTCTTCGCACCTCAGCAGGACATTTATTCTCAGGCCCAGGTGGCCACGCATTATCCCGGACGACCCCTCCCTACTCCACTGGCCTCGGCAGCCGTAGTTACAAATGCTAATCACAGATTGTATATCTCGGAGGAAGCTGAAGCTTTCTATTGAGACAAGTTTGAGGCAGAGGCCAAGCATCGCGCGGCCGAAGCTTTAAAAGGCAACAGCATGTGAACAATGAGGGTGTTCATGTGCCTGAACAATTTTCTTCTTCTTTTTCTTCTTGTTCTGAGTCCGATTTCCCTATTTCCGATTTGTCTTCTGTACTACGTAGTCTGTCTTGTTCCTCCGTAAGAGCGTCTCGATTGAGCATGGCACCGGAGCCAAAATATAGTGTGCTTAATTCTCTGACAAAACAACAAAAAATATCTTCTATTTATAAACCCCTCAAGGTCACGATGCACCGTACATCGACGTTGTCATTCGGCAGAGAGTTCTTGCTTGAGACCATCATTAGATGTATGCGGAATGGCCAGTGGGAAGCATTCCAATTCAAAGCTCTCTTGAATTCTGGAGCTTCCCACACCTTTATCGATCATGATTACGTTCACCATCACGGCATTCCTTTTTATACTTTGGAAAACCCTATAAAAATACATAATGCAGATGGCTCTGAAGGAGCCATTGGACAAATTAGGCATGCGGTCACTTTGATCATGGAGATTGCCGGACACTTCGAAACCATAGACACTTATATTTCTAAAATTGGAACCCATCGTATGATTATTGGGTATGACTGGCTTTACCACCACAACCCTGTCATCAATTGGACCCTCCAAACCATTTCGTTCCCTTGTTGTACTCAGTACTGTAAAATTATGGGGCTTGGACCTCCTATTCACGGTTGCTCGCCTGCCGTGTTACGTACCATAGAAGAAGGGTTAAAAGAACAGGTACCAGAGACCTATCACGAGTTCTTGGATGTGTTCTCAGAAAAAGAATCCGAATGCATACCTATTCGAAACCCTTGGGATCACGCAATAGATCTCAAGCCGGACTTCATTCTGAAGAAGGGTCGAGTAATTCTCCTATCCGATATTTGTAATGATTCTATCGCAAACGACTGAGAAACCACAAGGCTCGACGAGCTCGCAGGCTACACAAGTCCTGGTGAACAAAAACTAATGAGATGCGGGAGAAGTGAGGAGGGAAGGTAGTCACTTCCGGTTGATGCAGGCCTACAATCAGGAACAAGTCCCTCAGGCAATGACCAGTAAAGCAAACAACAAGTGGATTAGACTGGGGATTCCAGTCGCAAGTGTCTACCTTATATATGTTACAGGTGCACACACAGACCATGCTATGCGTGGGAGGAACTACCATAAATAGACTAATGTGAGAAGCTAGGCATGGGAAAGAAGAGACGGAGATTAAAGGGGCTGTGTGAGAAGAGTGGAAATTAAAAGGGCGTGGATACCATGAGGTATGACATCATAGGTTCTAGACCTAGTCATGTGCTGGTTCCCATGGTCACGTGCACAGATCACGTGACTGGAAAAGTAAAAAGTTGAAGTTTGAAAATGTTTGAAAATGTTCATATTATAACACTACCCCCTTTTTAGGACTCGAATTCCAGGCGAGTTGTGGAAGGAACGATTTCTGTGAGATTCTCGAAAGGAGTAAATAGAGAAGCAAACGAGGAAACGTTAAGACCGCGGAGTTTGCGGGGAGCGGATGGATTCTTCCGGTGGAAATCGGCTACTGCCAATGGGGCAGTGTTAATGATGTCGGCCGATTCCCAGGTACGATCGGTTTCATTGTATCCTCTCCAGTGTACCAAATACTCTAGTTTCCTGTTTTTGAGACGGGAAGCCATGATAAACTCAACCTCAAATTGTTCTTCCCCTTTTTGATTTACCTCAATCGTGTTGGGACAAACTTTGGGTTGTCCGGGTAGGGTTTCTCGATAAGGTTTGATGCGAGAGATGTTAACCATGGGATGAATGCGCACGGTGCGAGGAAGTTTTAACATAATGGCATTAGGAAGGACCGTGGAGATGACATAGGGTCCAATCCATTTTTAAGTCAATTTCTTCGCCATATAAGGGAGGTTTAATTTATCGGTAGATAGCCAGACCTGCTGGCCAACGGAATACTCCAGGGCTTCCGAACGTCTTTTCTCCAAAGTGGTGACCATTCTATCGCATGACTCTTCTAAAGCTGCTTCTATCTCCTTATGAGAATGGCCTATTTCTCCTGCAAAGCCAGCCAATTTCCCTTCGAAACCCATGCGAGGGGCATAATTACGTGTGACATTGAAAGGGATATCGCCAGTAGCAGTTGTGACAGTGTTATTGTGGGAGAATTGGGCCATTTTCAACCAATCCGCCCAGTCATGTTGCTTTTTTCCTACATAAGCGCAGAGGTATTGTTCTAAATCTCGATTAATGCGCTCCGTTTGTCCATCAGTTTGTGGATGATATGCGGTGGATATTTTCTGATGGATACCAAGGAGTTTGCAAAGCTCCTGGGTGAAAGCAGACATGAACTGGGGTCCACGATCTAAAACGAGTGACGAAGGGAGTCCATGTATACACCAAACATGATCCCTAAAAAGTGCGGCTAAATCCACGGAAGAACAAGTGTCTGTAGTGGGAATAAAGACCACTTCTTTAGAGAAGCAATCAACGACAACGCAAATAGCCATAAAAGAACATGATTCGGATAAACCCGTAATGAAATCTATGGAGAGATCTTCCCATGGATGCTTTGCAGTGGGAAGGGGCATAATTTTTCCTGCCAGTGCCTTTTGCTTACCCTTCGTGAGGGCGCACACTTGGCAGCTATCTACGTATAATTTAACGTCTTTAGTGACACCAGGCCAGGTCTTGGCATGACTGCCATGACCAGCGACAGGGGAATCGTGGCATAAAGTTAGAAGACGAATGCGTAAGGAAGGAGGTACGAAAACTTTGTTTTTGTTATTTTTGAAAATGTTCATAGTAGAATCGAAAAGGAAGTCGTTCACTGCATCCACCCCCATGGAGGCAGATTCAGATTCCAACTCCGAATAAAAGTCTGAAGAAAGAGCAACAGAATTAATAAAAACAGAAGGAGGCAAGACTGTGATGTTGGTGTTATGATCTTGCACAGCCTCCCCATGGTCTGGGTGACGAGAGAGTGCATCAGCCCGACCATTAGAAGCACCAGGCTTGTAAATGAAAACATAATTAAATTCCTGCAACACCACATGCCATCGGGCTTGCCAACCACTAAGCGTCTGTGGCTTCTTCCAATATTCGAGATTTTTGTGATCGGTCCAGATCTCGAACTGTTCGCGACCAATAAGATAGTGGCGCCACTCTTCCAGCACCCGAATTACTGCCAATAATTCTTTATCGTAAATAGGGTAATTGTGCTCAGCGCTGTCAAAGGAATGAGAAATGAAGGCGATAGGCCTCCAGTTACCATCATCGCATAAGGTTGAGAGCACAGCTCCTGTAGCAATATCTGAGGCGTCCGTTTCTACCCTGACCTCCTGATCACAATTCGGATAAGCGAGAAGGGGGGCCATGGTAAACTTCTTTTTAAGGGCTTTGAATGCTGCTTGTTGGCTGGGACCCCATGTGAACGGAACGTCTTTCTTGGTAAGATCGTTCAGAGGTCGTGCAACCTTGGCAAAACCCGAAATAAAACGCCTATAATAATTACATAGTCCGAGGAATCCTTGGAGTTGCTTCAACCGAGTAGGAACCAGCCAGTTCATGACTCCAGAAACTTTCTTTTCCTGCATTTCCACCCCCTTTTTAGACACTACCATACCCAAAAAGTCCACTTGTTCTTTCAAGAAGAAACACTTAGAGGGTTTTACATAAAGGTCATTATCGCGTAAGTGATGCAGAACCTCCTTGACGACCTCCTTGTGCTCCTCCTTGGTCTTCTTCGACGTAAATATCATACAATCGTCAATATAAATAATTATAACAGCATACATATCATTGAAAATATCGTTCATCATCTGTTGGAAAGTGGGGGGTGAGTTGGTCATCCCGAAATACATAACCGTTGGTTCATAAGTGCCTATGGGCGTAATGAATGCGCCCTTCCATTCATTGCCTTCCTTGATCCGAACATTGTTATAGCCCCATCGAAGATCCAGGGCCGTAAACATATCGGCATTTTTTAGCCGGTTGATAAGCTGTGGGATTAAGGGAAGTGGATAGGAGTTTTTAATAGTACCTTCATTTAAATATTGGTAGTCCATGACCATATGCTTTTTGCCATCCTTTTTGGGAATAAAGAAGACAGGAGAAGTTTGCAGAGATTTAGAAGGTTTAATATATCCCTTCTTGAGTTCTTTATCTATGAACACACAAACTTCGTCCATTTCAATATCGGATAGGGGAATTACTTGACCCTTCTTCGGAACGAAGTCCGGCTTGAGATCTATTGCATGATCCCAAGGCTTTTGAATAGGCATGCGTTCGGATTCTTTTTCCGAAAACACATCCAAGAACTTGTGATAGGTTTCTGGTACCTGTTCTTTTAGCCCTTCTTCTATAGTATGTAAGATGGCAGGCGAGCAACCGTGAATCGGGGGTCTGAGCCCCATAATTTTACAGTATTGAGTACAACAAGGGAACGAAATGGTTTGGAGAGTCCAATCGATGACAGGGTTGTGGTGATAAAGCCAATCATACCCGATAATCATGCGATGGGTTCCAATTTTTGAAATATAAGTGTCTATAGTTTCAAAGTGTCCGGCGATTTCCACGATCAAAGTGACCGCATGCCTAATTTGTCCAATAGCTCCTTCAGAGCCGTCTGCATTATGTATTTTTATAGGGTTTTCCAAAGTATAAAAAGGAATGCCATGACGGCGAATGTAATCATGATCGATAAAGGTGTGGGAAGCTCCAGAATCCAAGAGAGCTTTGAATTGGAATGCTTCCCACTGGCCATTCCGCATACATCTAATGATGGTCTCAAGCAAGAACTCTCTGCCGAATGACAACATTGATGTACAGTGCATCATGACCTTGAGGGGTTTATAAATAGAAGATATTTTTGTTGTTTTGTAAGAGAATTAAGCACACTATATTTTTGTTCTGGTGCCGTGCTCAATTGAGACGCTCTTATGGAATTACAAGAAAGACTACAAAGTACAGAAGATAGATTGGAAATGGGAAAATCAGAATCAGAACAAGGAGAAAGAGAAGAAGAAAATTGTCCAGGCATGTGAATACCCTCATTGTTCACATGCTGTTGCCTTTTAAAGCCTCGGCCACGCGGTGCTTGGCCTCAGCCTCAAACTTGTCCCAATAGAAAGCTTCAGCTTCCTCCGAGATAAATGATCTTTGTTCAGCATTTGTAACTGCAGCTGCCAATACCAGTGGAGTGGGGAGAGGACGTCTGGGATAATGTGTGGCCACCTGGGCCTGAGAATATACGTCCTGTTGGGGAACGAAGACGTACTGTCTGAAATCGTAATCCCAAACAACTTGTTGCCTCTGCTGAGGCGTGTGAGCCGGACGACGGTTTGGGTTTGAGGGGCAATCTGGTTTGATGTGGCCCGGTTTACCATAGAGGAAACAAGTCCTCATGTCCGGACGAGAAGGTGGCACAGCCTGCTGTACACCAATCTCCATTGGGGCCCCTCGGCCCGGTTGAGTTCCATACGGGGTAAATTGCAGATGGGAAGGAGGAGGATTGGTAGGCACGGGGTAACGGTTTTGGGAGTGGGGGACGAAGTGGGAGTTGACAGGAGGACCTCGCTTGACTGCAATCTGCTCATACACCCTTCCGATTGCTCGGTAGACGTTAGTGAGGTCGTCATAGTCGAGAGCCCCTGTGGGCTGATTAAGTCAAGCCCTTTCGTAAATGCGGTAATCAACCACCTTCTTGAGAAGAGTTACCGCATGGTAATCTTCGATGTCCGCTTCTCTTTTTAAAACCTCAAACCTTTGCAGGAAGAGGTCAATAGGGTGTCCGTTCTGCCTCAGGCCTTCCAATTTCCGTAACGACTTGTGACAGAGAATGTCGATGCAGAAGTAGAGTTTAATTTCGTCCTGGAGGACTCCCCAAGAGGGCCAGGCCGAATCTCCTCGTTTACCCGTGATGGTTCCATGCTCATCAACGGTGTTCTCGTCCTCCCGATTGAGATACCTCTCAAGGGTGATTTGAGCAAAGCCCTCAGCCTTCTTCTCAAAATGGGAAAGGACAGCTACCGCTCTAAGCTTGTCGGACCTCCACTTCTGGGCGTCAACCCATAAACGTAACTTGACCCACCACAATCGCCAAGTTTCCTGATCACCATCCCATTTCTCGGGATCAGCAATCTTCTTTGTGACATTATTTTTCTCTGACTTGAGGTTAAGGGCTGCAATGTGCCTAACGAGATCATCGAGATCTACCTCTGCCATATTTGACTATGGAACAAAGGACAGTTTTGGGACGGAGATAAGGGCAGAGGAAGTCGTAAAAAGGATGATGGTTTGCGAGTTCAAAGAGGGGAAGATGGTGCGCTTGTCGTTGTCGATCTAAGTGGCGCTGATAAACTTTGCGGGTGTGAGTGCGAGGGAGAGGAAGGAGGTGGAGGTTGTCGAGGCGTATGTTACAATCTTGAATAAAGTCGACCAGAAGGTGGTTGTTTGGGTCCAGTTCTTCTTTCACCTCCTTACTGCGTGGACTATTCCAACCACGCTCTGGGGAGACTACACAGGTGAGGTCAGAAATGATAGGGGAGGGATCAGAGATAGTATCTCTGTCTTCTTCGGCAAGACCAAGGGTGACCACAGTGGCCCTGGTAACGTATACTGACTATGAGAGTTTCTAAACAAGAACTACTGACTCAGCCACCGGCAGCACGACAGCTGTGATCCGATGTCATCCTGTGCAAACGTGGCACGACCCACGCACGGTATCACCTCACAAGAGGGACTTCGAAGTTTCTATGCTAACACGACAAAAGCTTGCCACCTAAGGCACACCCTAAAGGCATGGGCGTAAAGAAATATAAAGTCGTGGAAAGCTCCGGCGGGCATCCCTTAGCTCTGGGATCTGAGCATTGTGTATGCAAGTCTAATCCAAGTGTAATGACTTTATCGTGAACGACTGAGAAACCACAAGGCTCGACGAGCTCGCAGGCTACACAAGTCCTGGCGAACAAAAACTAATGAGGTGCAAGAGAGGATGAGGAGGAAGGTAGTCGCTTCCGGTTGATGCAGGCCTACAATCAGGAACAAGTCCCTCAGGCAATGACCAGTAAAGCAAACAACAAGTGGATTAGACTGGGGATTCCAGTCGCAAGTGTCTACCTTATATATGTTACAGGCGCGCGCACAGACCATGCTGTGCGTGAGAGGAACTACCATAAATAGACGAATGTGAGAAGCTAGGCATGGGAAAGAAGAAACGGAGATTAAAGGGGCTGTGCAAGAAGAGCGGAAATTAAAAGGTCATGGGTACCATGAGGTATGACGTCATTGGTTCTAGACCTAGTTATGTGCTGGTTCCCACAGTCACGTGCACAGATCACATGACTGGAAAAGTAAAAAGTTGAAGTTCGAAAATGTTTGAAAATGTTCATATTATAACAATATTGAAATGGACGAAATTCGCACGTTCATTGATAAAGAACTCAAGAAGGGATATATCAAACCTTCGAAATCTCCTCAAACCTCACCCATATTCTTTATTCCGAAAAAGGATGGCAAAAAATGAATGGTTATGGACTATCGCTATTTAAATGAGGGTACTATCAAGAATTCCTATCCTCTCCCTCTTATTCCGCAATTAATTGATTGGCTAAAGAATGCCGACATGTTTACAGCCCTAGATCTCCGATGGGGCTATGATAATGTACGGATCAAAGAAGGAGACGAATGGAAGGGCGCTTTTGTTATGCCCATTGGTGCTTATGAACTGACAGTAATGTATTTCGGGATGACCAACTCACCCCCTATGTTTCAACAAATGATGAATGACATATTTAACGACATGTATGCCGTAGTCATTATTTATATCGATGACTGTATGATATTTACGTCGAAGAAGACAAAAGAGGAGCATGAGGAGGTCGTTAAGGAGGTTCTACGTCACTTACGCGATAATGACCTCTACATAAAACCCTCTAAGTGCTTCTTCTTGAAGGATCAGGTGGACTTTCTGGGAATGGTTGTATCTAAAAAGGGGGTGGAAATGCAGGAAAAGAAAGTTTCTGGAGTTATGGACTGGCCAGTTCCTACTCGGTTAAAGCAACTTCAAGGTTTCCTCGGATTATGTAATTATTATAGGCGTTTCATTTCGGGCTTCGCCAAGGTTGCACGCCCCTTGAACGATCTTACCAAGAAAGATGTTCCATTCACATGGGGTCCCAGCCAGCAAGCGGCATTCAAAGCCTTGAAAAAGAAGTTTACCACGGTCCCCCTTCTCGCCTACCCAAATCACGATCAGGAGGTTTGGGTAGAAATGGACGCCTCAGATATTGCCATGGGAGCTGTGCTCTCAACCTTGTGCACCGACGGTAATTGGAGGCCTATCGCCTTCATCTCTCACTCTTTTGATAGTGCTGAGCGCAATTACCCTATTTACGATAAAGAACTTTTGGCAGTGATTCGGGCACTGGAAGAGTGGCGCCATTATCTTATTGGTCGCGAACGGTTTGAGATCTGGACCGACCACAAGAATCTTGAGTACTGGAAGAAGCCGCAGACTCTTAGCGGTCGGCAAGCCCGATGGCATGCGGTTTTGCAGGAATTTAATTATGCTTTTGTTTACAAGCCTGGTGCTTCTAATGGTCGGGCTGATGCACTATCTCGTCGCCTGGACCATGGGGAGGCTGTGCAGGACCATAACACCAATATTACGGTCTTGCCTCCTTCTGTTTTTATTAATTCAGTTGCCTTGTCTTCGGACTTTTATTCGGAGTTGGAATCTGAGTCTGCCTTCATGGGGGTGGACACGGTGAATGACTTCCTTTTCAATTCTACTATGAACATTTTCAAAAATAACAAAAACAAAGTTTTCATACCTTCTTCCCTTCGTACTCGCTTACTTACTTTATGTCACGATTCCCCTGTCGCTAGTCACGGTGGTCATGCCAAGACCATTCATACACTTACTCGTTATTTCTCATGGCCTGGTGTCACCAAAGACATTAAATTATACGTAGATAGCTGCCAAGTGTGCGCCCTCATGAAGGGTAAGCAAAAGGCACCGGCAGGAAAAATCATGCCTCTTCCCACTGCAAAGCATCCATGGGAAGATCTTTCTGTAGATTTCATTACAGGTTTACCTGAATCACGTTCTTTTACGGCCATTTGCGTTGTTGTTGATCGCTTCTTGAAAGAAGTGGTCTTTATTCCCACCATGGACACTTGTTCTTCTGTGGACTTAGCTGCACTTTTTAGGGATCATGTTTGGTGTATCCACGGACTCCCCTCGTCACTCGTTTCAGATCGTGGACCCCAATTTGTGTCGGCTTTTACCCAAGAACTTTGCAAACTTCTTGGTATCCATCAGAAAATCTCTATAGTGTATCATCCCCAAACTGATGGACAAACGGAGCATGTTAATAGAGATTTAAAGCAATATCTCCACGCTTACGTAGGAAAGAAGCAACACGATTGGGTGGATTGGTTGAAAATGGCCCAGTTCTCCCACAATAATACCATCACAACTGCCACCAGTGATATTCCCTTTAACGTCACTCACAATTACGCCCCTTGCATGGGTTTTGAAGGGAAATTGGCTGGCTTTGTGGGAGAAATAGGTTGTTCCCATAAGGAGATAGAAGCAACTTTAGAAGAGTCACGCGATAGAATGGTCACCACTTCAGAGAAAAAACATTCAGAAGCTCCTGAATATTCTGTTGGTCAGCAAGTCTGGCTACCAACCGATAAATTAAATCTCCCCTATATGGCTAAAAAGCTTACCCAAAAATGGATCAGACCCTATGCTATCTCTGCGGTCCCTCCTAACGCCGTTACACTAAAACTTCCCCGCACCGTGCGAATTCATCCCACGGTCAACATCTCTCACGTTAAGCCTTATCGGGAAACTCTACCTGGACAGCCCAAGGTCCATTCCGATGCGATTGAGGTAGATCAAGAGGGGGAAGAACAGTTCGAGGTTGAATTTATTGCCGCTTCTCGTCTCAAGAACAGGAAGATAGAGTACTTGGTACATTGGAGAGGATACGATGAAACAGATCATACATGGGAATTGGCTGATATCATTAACACCGCACCATTAGCGGTTGCCGACTTCCACAGGAAAAATCCATCCGCTCCCCGCAAACTCCGTGGCCTTACCATTTCCTTGTTCGCTTCTCTCTTCACTCCTTTCAAGAACTTCACCAAGACCATTCCTTCTATGACTCGTCTGGAATTCGAGTCCTAAAAAGGGGGTAGTGTTATAATATGAACATTTTCAAACATTTTCAAACTTCAACTTTTCTTCTTTCCAGTCACGTGATCTGTGCACGTGACCATGGGAACCAGCACATGACTAGGTCTAGAACCAATGACGTCATACCTCATGGTACCCACGACCTTTTAATTTCCGCTCTTCTCACACAGCCCCTTTAATCTCCATTTCTTCTTTCCCATGCCTAGCTTCTCACATTAGTCTATTTATGGTAGTTCCTCCCACGCATAGCATGGTCTGTGCGTGCGCCTGTAACATATATAAGGTAGACACTTGCGACTGGAATCCCCAGTCTAATCCACTTGTTGTTTGCTTT
>QFEM01004747.1:0-20309 GCA_003316205.1 Boletus bicolor
CGCTCCGATATTGTCAAGTGGTTGATGGCCTGGATGACGACGGGGATGTCAAACTGAGGATGCCAGTGCGTCTGACGTCAACAGGCACCATCAGAATGTTCAGTGACATGGTACGTCACCTCATTTGGAGCGCTGGGTTGTTTCCAGCATGTCGACAGAGATTCGTTGTACCATGTGTCAAAGGGTATGCGGAGTTTTGTGTCCAGGAGCTTGCAAGCGGGTTAAACTGACCTATCTATCTCTAGTACCAGGCCATTCTTCTCCACTTGGCGTCTCCTTCATCTCCACCTACAAGCCTTACCTCTTGACGCATGCGCTATTCGCCCTCTACCCAAAGTCGAATTCATTATAATAACGCTGTTCGGTACCATTTTCCGTGATATTTGCCGCGTCATCGAGGAGCAATGGAATACATTTGTCGGATGCATCGATACCGGCTCGATTCCGGATTCAGTTGAGCTCCTCGTGAGCTGCATTTCCTGAACACATCCGAGAAAACGATCACCCAACACGCCCTTGATTCGGAAATTCTTGCGAGTCCCAAATGCGCAGCGGAGCTCCGCGAGATTTGTCAGAATGCGAACTCGCCCGGATGGTTAACCAAAATCTGGCCTGGACTGCGGGTCTTCGTTGCCATCTCGAGTGGGCCGTTCCAGACGGTTGTCCCGGAAGTGAGTTCCTGATGCATCCCCGGAGATGTTGACCACTTAACGCTGATCAGATCCAGCTTTGCATTGGGCCGGACGTGGAGCTGCGCACATTGGGTATCGACTGCAGCGAGGCCTTCCTTGCGCTCGCATATGACCATCGGGACGCTGACCTATACAAAGTCGTCGGATCAGATGACAACGCGTCACACAAACGGTGCTCCCATTTCATGTTCTTACGCAATTGGATGATCTAATAGTCGTCCGTCTTGTAGATCAGCCAATCGTGGTCACGTCACGTCGCCGCCTGGATAAAAAAACAGCGATCCTTCACGCTCGCGAAAAGACCAGCCGATGCGGAGATAGTATAGATAGGACGGAATGGAGGAGACTAACTGGGAAGAACGGCTCAGGTCTCCCAACTACTTCCACTCTCCACGCTGACAAGCTTAGCTTGACCACGCCAGGACCGACAAGGCATGCAGAGTCTTGTTCCACTTTAGACTCGGAGCTTGAGTATAAAGAGACTTACGTGGGAGGTCACGGGAAGACAGTGGTTGGATAATTCGATTTCCGAATCTCGAAGACCACAAGCCTGGCTGGCACCTGGTGAGAATTGCTGACGGGTCAAGTGGAATATCCAAGTTGGTGAAAAAGATGAAATTGTGGCGACAAGATACCGTCTCGGGGACGTTATCGAGGTCGTCAGCTTTGATCCTCGCGATGGCCAACTGGTCATACAATTATCTCGAGGCTCGTCCACGGTAGTCATCTAGTAGATATATTTCACTCACATTTCCTCGTGACAGCGGCGAGGGCGAGCAAAGGAGCCGATCCACCTTAAAAAGATGCTCAACTGACTTTGTTTGCGTTCTGCAGCGTTTATACGCGTCTCGCCAATGAGATCGTAACCGGGCAGGAATTCTTGCATGCACTTAACTCGACCTCGGATTCTTTCGGAGTCATTTCCGAGTTTTGTGTCCTCCCGGATTATCGCGAGTGCATACCCCGCCACTACTTTTTCGTAGAACTGCGCGACGAGCTGGGTGAGTCCTCCCGTCATCCTTTTTGTATGTTGGGGTCGAGCTGCTAACGCACGTGTCTCGGGAACTCCACACATACCTTGGACGACACAACGAGAACTATCTGAGAGAAACACGCGCGGGCGAAGTGTAGTCCCTCCAGTTGTGCGTGTACTCCGACATGGCACGTTTGGCGAGTTCAGAGACTGGAGAGTTTCTGCGACTGGGATGGCTTCTGGTCAAGTCAAGGTCCCGTCCGTGGTGTGGGACGAAGAGATCCGGAACTGGTTCGCGGCGTGGGTCGTTCAGGAATTCTAGACAGTTTGGCATGTTCATCGCGAAATACTACCTTCCTTCTTTTCAGCCGATCAATACATAAGGACAGGTATACCAGAGGCAGGTTATTGTTTTGATAGTCATTTTATTTTGTTTCTCTCCTTTTGATTTTACCCCCGATGTGATAGGACATGTGCACGAGGATCGTGCGAGGGTAGCATCTCGGATGTAATACTACCCACTTCCAACGAAACACAATTGGAGTGCCCATGATCCGACGAATCCATACCACGATATTTGTTGGCAAGTAGATCGAGAGTCTGGACACCCCGCGGTTCGATTGCCAAGTACTGTCGCCTTTCGTCGGAGATACGCCCCCAACTCGTTTACTCTGCGTCCGTTGGGGCGTCATGTTTTTTTTAAGAACACGGAACATGTGTGAGAGGCCGGAACCGTTGTTCCTGTTTGACGGTACGTACGGATCACGACGTATCTTCACTACCTATCATGCGACGTACCTGTGGGTCCAGAACTGCTCCGAACGAGACGGGTCTGCGGCGTGCCTGTGGCACCGAGGTAGTTGGGCCTCGGAATGGGCCTTGAACGCCAGGGACAACCCTGGACCGATATGAGATCTCTGCTGCGGTTTTCGTGGTGCAGTAGTAGATGTAGTCATCTCCGTTAGGGTTACGTGATTGGTGCTCGCCGAGGGGCCGGGGGGCGTTGACATCTCTGGAGCGAACTAGATGTCTGATAATGGCAGATTTGAACGGATTAATTGTTCAGCGCGCGTCGGTTGGTCGGTCTGTGGCATCCTTGAATAAAAAAGACGTGGGAGCCTTTTTTTTTTCTCGTGGATCGCGTCATCTGGGCGATAAGTCGTGGCTAGGGCTGGGGGGGTTACTCTGCAGGGCGATGTAGGAGCAAGTGGTTGCACGGTGTCGTCTCTGTCTGGAGCGCAGATCTCCCTGCTTCACGATCCAGGTAAGTACGTGACGTTCGTGTAAACGAAACCGGACAAGATCTTGGGTCTTGGGTCACGCTCCGAACGTCGCGTGGCTGGTCACCAAGTTATACCATCGCCTCAGGCGGGACAAGTAAGGATAGATACAATGCCGATCAAAGAGTCTGGGTGGCGTTACTTGACAAGTTCAGGGATCTGGTCGACGTTCAATCTCGAGGCCTAGTACGCCAACTTGGATCTCGATGCAACGGATCCGCCAGGCCGTGTTTCAAACGGACCCGCGGATGTGCGACATATCCCGAGGCCAAAAAAAAACAAAAAAAATATGACTTTCCGCACGCAGTCAGCCCTTGCGTACGGAATAGAATGAGTCGGGTGAAGATCTGAGTGTGTTTGTATGAGGCACGGGCACTGTCAATTCAATTTTGCCATCTCGTCCCTGGCACTTCGCGCTACCACGAGCATCGCATTACCGATCTTCGTACTTGTTTGGGGGAAGAGAAATGTTTCTTGACTGTCCTTGGCACGCTGGGTTTTCTGTCGGCCGGTCTGGCGGTGCCTCCAGGGTCGATGCTTCGCCAGGGACATGCGCGTCTATTCATTTGCGCACGCGGCGAATAAGTTGCTATCTCCTGTCAGTTTCGATGGGAAGGAGCACTACGGACCGAAATAATCGGACGTCTGCTCAGAGAGCGTGCGAGTAAAGCAACGCTGGCAGGCATCCCGCGGACCGGAGGGGACCGAACGGATGGAATCGTTCATCAAATATCCACACAGTCGACGGGTTGGTTCGATGATCTTGGCAGTACGATCGTTGGATAGTGCATGGTTTAATGGAGGTTCTTGAGGGCCGGAAGACCGGGCTCGAGACGAGTGCGTCGCATCCGCGCGCCACCTTGGATGGTTATTGTGAGATGCTACGATAAAGGAACGAGAATACAACAAGGGAGATACCGGGAGAGGAATGAAATAGGAAACGATGCTCACCACACCATTCATGCCTTCCTTCTCCCCTTCCTTGTCAGGCGTCGACACAGGAAAGTGTTCACACACCATTAAACATGATGTACCTTACATACTGTGCCGGGTGGACCAGGACAACTGCTGTGGAGTTCCCCCATGCGGTGGCGGTCCCCGTAGCTAGTAGTCCCGCCGCACGTCGTAGATAGTCAATTTCCTGGTCCTAGCCCTTCCACCTGCGGCTACTGGAGCAGTCAGTATCCACCTGGTTCTCTCCAATACGCAACAAGGAAAGTGATCAGTAAGCTGTCGCCTGCAAATACCTCCACCACATACCTGGGTCGTAGAACATGAAAATATGCACCCTTCCTGCTGCTCCACATTGGTATAACGCAGGAATGAAAAGACAAACAGTACTCATGGCTGATGCCACAAGGTACACACGAATCACTGACCTTGTCCTCGCCTGTTTCGTGTGGCTAGTCATCCGAGTCGTTGGTACCGCTACCATTTTTACGATCATCCTGACCTTCAGCGCGGGGAGCCTTTGGCGTACGCTAAATACCAAGGTTGAAAGGCGGGTCGCCTGTAAATTGCGTTTCGACCACAAAGATTGTAGCCCAAGAACGAGATACGGTCCACGAGCTAAGTTGAAAATGATCAGCGCATTCAGCTCTTCAGAAGTCAAGCTAGTGGATATTATGACGCGATGAATGTTCACCGCTGTGGTGAGATTACGATCTGTTTCGCTGGTCGCTCAAGCGCTCACAGAAGCTTGCATCCCGCATTTTGTCCATCTCTGCCCACGAGTGTACCTTCGTGACGAATACATATCAAAAACACACCTGCGCAAATTTCTCAGGCGAAAACGGCGTCTTGCCCCCACTGCGGTAAGCCTGGGCCTGAACTCCCAACAACCCCCGTTGACCGGAACCCTTCACCTTGCACTGTAACGACAGCATCTTTCCAATCCCTAATTTCTAGCTCTCCGCGGTTGTTGTGCGTGGCATAGTCCGTTGGGACTGACGCGTTTGGATAGGTGTACCGTGTACTTGAAGCATGAGATAAATACTTGACAATCACTGTATACGCTTCTTTTCACGTCGTTGAAATTGTCGTCTGGGGGTCGCTAGTTCACTCTCTATATTTTGTCTCTGCCGTGTAAAACTTGTGTTAGGCCCATACCGTCATGTAATCTGGATTCGTTTCTTCAATGATCGACAAGCCATTTCCAAAAGGATCAGTAGTTTGCGACATCAACGCATCGACTGCATTAGGCGATGAATAGGTATATATGGAAGCATGCGCAGAACAAATTGCGCAAGCAGCGTGGTGGTCATTATCATCGATTATCGTCGATTATCGTAGTAAGGGGGCGGGGGTTGACTGTATACCTATCTAGACTTTATCGCTAAACTGTTAGTCACCCGTGCTTGAACGCATACATGAGATGAAACAAAGAGCTCGCTTACTGTGACCAGCTTGGAGACAAGGGGATAGGTATGGGATGCAGATTACTTGACCAACGGACAAATGCCTGTACAGGTATCTTTGAGAATGCGACCTGCATGATCGCGCAATTTTTCCTTGTATTCTAAATCTAGATACCAAGGGTCGAGTAGCAAAGTGTGAGCGAGAAATAACAAACGACGGTGGTATTTACTTTGTGGCGGATCATCGAGTTTGGGTTTCTTGGCAGGGTTAGGGTCGAGATCTGTGCTTGTTACTGCGGAGGTGGAATCAGGCGGAGGTGGACGCTTGCCCCGGGTTTTCTGCGTGTGAGACGAATGTGAGATTGAGATTGAGGAGACTGAACGAGACGAGGCACAAATCTGTCCGCGAATTGTTTCTTCCTGATGGACACCCACACGATTGTGATGAGGAAAAGGCAATATCAGAAAAAAGAGAGAGAAAAGACCGACTTTTCAAGCGCCTCTTCGGCTTTACGTCCATCTTCTTCCTCCTGCACGTTGCATAGAGAGACAAAGAAAAACAAGGACGAAGTAAGTGGTTTTCTGGGGGGGGCGCGTTTCTTACCTGTTTGCTGCGCTGGAACCGTTCGAGGAAGGAACCGTGGTTGGAAAAGACGTTGACGGACTTTGGTTTCAAGGGTGCTTTGGAGGTCGCCGAGGGGAGCGACGTCGACGACGAGGTGGCGGAATGTGGGGTAACATATCTGGATGCAGGGAGGGACGTGAAAGCGGCAGACATGATGCAGAACGATAATCAGGAGAAAAGGAATAAATAACGTTGAAGAGTTGGAGTCACGTGAATATTTGAATGATGGAATGTCCTTTGCCTGCGTCGGCATGGATTGGTTGGTCATTAACTATGTATCTAGACATTGCCGGCGTTGGTATCGTCACATCTATCCCTCGGGATGAGTGGATCATTAACGAACCTGGGAATTGTCTCCTTTTTGCGACGCTCACGGACTAATGGCAAAGGGGAAACTCAAAACATGGACTCAGCCAGGGTCAAGTGTCGCCTGGTTGAACCAATGTATGATCCCCAAGACGAGATTGTATTCGAACACGGAGAGGAGTTCACCGTAATAATCGACCCACCTGTCGTCCACGACTTTTGTCGGTACGATCACGAGTGGGCAATGGTGAACATTTACACAGGTCGTGGAGATGGAAGAGAGGCTTCTCAGATGCTGTGACAAATGACGTATGCCTCCTAAGGATCGCGGGACGGGCTCCAGGAGCACACAATCCACAACGCGTCGTCTCCTGTCAGCATTGAAGACACCTCAGGCGAATTTATTGGGAGTAAAGAAAAGCACACAATTTGCGGTAGTCAGAGACATGACGGTCAACCGCGCAGGTGTTAACTGCGTGATATGATATAGTGAAAGGGGAGAGACATCGTGATCGCCACCCCGACGACGGGGGAAAACGACACGCCGACCGATATGTGATGTGATGTTAGTATCTGGCCTAAGAAGGCAAGTTGAATATGAAGCTGACCAGGAACGGAACATAAATATACATGCGACAAGACAGCGAGCTTCGAAGACGCCCTAGTAACATGAGGTCAGTCACGTAGGTGCACGTTTTGTCTGCTTGTGGGCAGTCTCCTCATATATCGGATCAAGCCAACCCCACACCGGATGTGCTCAAGGGGGAGACTGTGAACGAAGAGACGGGAAAATCATGTACGAGGCTGCGTCAGCTTATTCTCTTCTATCCGTCGATTGACCTGATCAATTGTGGGCCAGTGTTCAGACTGGATTATGACAGATGAGATCATTCCCCTTTTATCCTCCCGCCCTCCAACAACTATTCCCGGAACTTTGGAGGGCACACTTCATTAATGTATAAGGTACCGTCCACATAAAAGACACTGAGGAGATCAGGCTGGAACCAGTATAATCTCTCATCATGATCCCCTCTCAGCTTATGTTCACTCCACACCAACGTGAACCATACCGTGCACTGGACTCGATGTATGAGCCTGTGAATCCTGGTACAGAGCTTGAGGATGTAAGCAAGAGAATTTCACGCACCATCACATACTGAACATCCATGACAGACCATACCAAGTGTAGGACAATGGTCCGAGGTATGTATGCACTGGCCCCCTATACCTTCTATCAGCACGATATATTTGCAGTCCGTGTCCCTTGCATACCAAAGGGAACTTCGCCGTGAAATAGAGACATTGTTCGGGACTGCTAATCACACCATGGTCCCCAAGCTAATTCCTTTGGTATGTTTTAGGGTATCTTTGTTGCACGATCATGTATTCCACAAGCTAATGAATACCATCTGCAGAATGATATGGCTCTCGTGACGGAGAGCCGTGGTCCCAGTGCAGAGCTCAAGAATGTAAGCAGGATATGTTCGCACTCTGCAACCCATTGAACGTGTGTAACAGGTGACGCAAACTCCAGAAGCTGCGCACTGGGCCAAAGCACGTCCCCATATAGCCACAACACAGATCATCCACTCATGCTTCGCGTCAGTGCCGTGTCAGTGGACTGGTGAGGGTAACCCTGAAACGTGTGGCGCTATGATTACATGCGAGAGCGTCCCGACACATTTCAGGAATACTCACGGTATCAGGAAATTAAAGGGAGATACCCTAGTCTACTGCTGGTGGGAGGGATGTCGCAAATGGGTTAAACGCAAAGGATTTGTTCGTCACATTCGCGAGCGTCACTTGATTCATATTAGGGGAACCAAGTGCTCTTCCCAGAATTGATGTAAGCCAACTGCTGCTGAGATGATAACGAACAATTGAATTTTTTGCTGTAGTTACGGGTGGCCCGGAGGCCGAAATCACTCAGGATGGAGGAAAAGCCAAACGACCATATGCTGGTACCCATTATATTATACCACCAGATGTGAAGTCGACGATAATTTGAAAACATGCTATAATTCTTACGCGACAACCAATTACATTCAAGAGTTGTCCTTCGAACTTATTATCATTGATTTTACTTCCTTTAGTGTCATGTCAAGGCGTCGTATCTCGATGGCGATCCCGATGCAATGCTGGGGTACAGGTATACAGGGAAGATGTGTTTACCGTGAACGAATGCAGTTGGGGATTGGACGGCCACAGGATCTTCCCACCAGTAGCTGGTCGCGCACATAATGTGGCACTACTCGGGTACACTATCAGCTCAGCATCGCTAACTCACTCCCAACGAGTTGATGGCGATCTGGGGCAAGCTGGTGGTGCAAATGGTCGAAGCCGTGATGACGCTGTTTGAAGAATCCAAGCGGGCGCTCGTCGGTGACGGGTCGTATGCCGTGTTCGTGCACGTCGTGCTGGCACAGGTGCCTGGGGAGTGCATCCCGCTGGCAGTGGTGATGGCGACTGGGGCTACGTGGTGTACGCGCAGACGGGCAACGTGGTGCAGCGTCACGTGTCAGAGATCCTCCTGGGTGACATCGGGTGAGGGCGAGGGTAGCGGTCCGTCGGTGAGAATCGCGAGCGAGTTCGATGGCAGGAAGAGAAAGGTCGAGTTTGGCAGGCTAACCAACACGGGTGAAGACGTTTCTTACCTGTTTGCTGCGCTGGAACCGTTTGAGGAAGGAACCATCGTTGGAAAACACGTTGACGGGCTTTGATTTCGAGGGTGCTTTGGAGGTCGCCAAGAAAAGCGACGTCGAGATGCGGAGTATGGTGGAGAGCGACGAACATGAAAAGAGAGAATTGGTGGTTACATCATTTCTTCAGTTTCGGACGACAATTGGGCTACACAATGACAAGAAAGTATTTTTTACGCAGAGAACACTATGGCTGAGTGGTACAGAAACAGTAAACACTAAGAAGAAGCGGACAATGGACTGATCAGAGAAAGCAAGAGCAAGAATGGAGAAGAGAGGTAGGTCGAGTAACGAGTAAGGGATAGTTGCGTGTATATCCTCCTTAATCGAACTCTCTCTCGCTAGCATCATCCGCGCCATCAGTACAGGTGTTCAGCATGGACTGACCCTCGACTGTCACATCGAGTTCCACTACCATTTTCTCGCGTTCCTTTTCGTCACTGGGCCGTGAGAGTGCACTGGCAAGACTTCCATTGGATGTTGTCACCAGGACGTCCATGAGATTCGTCGGGTCAAACCCGGCAGCACTACTTCTTTGCAGTGAGCCGTGAACCATTTTCTGGCCGTTTGCTTCCCAGAGAATATAAATGCCAGCTGCTACCGTCACCAAGGTGATCATCGTGATCAATGCGTGTGCTATACCGTGCGTTCGTGGATGGAATTGCCAACCGGCAACCTGGAGAATCATGGTCCCATTGATTGGGATGGTCATGTTATCGGGAATTTGCCCGTTCATGAGTTGAGTTGATCTCTCACGTAACCACTGTTGGACGATGTCAGCCGAAATTGGAGGATGGGGCGAAACTGAAAGCATTACAGAGCCCCAAATTTCAATAATTCCTCGTAAGTATTGTTCCTGCTTGACCATTAACTGTGCATACCAAGCAAGAGTCACACATGTGCTCACCAAGAGTTGCGTCAAGTCAACGGAATCTCGATCTTGGGGTGGCACCATCTCCGCCAGTTCAACAACGTCATCAGTGGGTGAATTCGAATACGGTCCTTGGGAGAAAAAATATTGTACCCAAATTAGGCTATCTGGATATGAGACCAAAGGCCAACAATCATCTGGAAGCAGGGCTTGCTCCAGAACCCTGTTGACGTTTACAAGACCACTTTGACTGTATTGTGCCTCTACAGTGGTGACAAGTGGAGTGGCTTGGCAAATAGTCGGCAGATTGTAGAATGGCTGATAGCCCGGATAACTGGTATCTGACGACTGCATAAGCACTACTATCGTAGCACTGATTATTTAGACCACACAAGCTTGTAGAAATGGGAGAACTCACGGAACGACTGATTCGATGGGCCCGAAAAATCTTGGTAATAGCATACCGAAGTTGCAAAGAGTCCATTCCCGACCTGAGAGAGATTACTCTTGAAGAGGTTTACATCACCTGTATCTACAGAGATATCAGATCAGAATGCTGACTGGAACATTGCAGGTACTGACGGTACTCTCCATTCCCAGAACAATTCGTACTCCATGACCACATTTTGAAGGTATAATCGAATTCCCCTGAGGGTGTATTGAATGTGTATACCGCCGAAGCACTGTTGTTGAGAAGGGTCGGAGAAGATGACATCATACATGATACGTTTGCTGTAAATCCCTGCTGCCTGAATATATATGGCATCGGAACTGCTTGGTAGCTCTCTGGAAGAACGGGAAAACGGGTGAGTTGACTCAGGGGTGACATGGGATTCACTCCTCCTTGTTACCATTGTCATCTCTCTCTGGCATTCCAAGATGTTTGGATTCACACTTGCCTGATTATGAATTAAACTGCCCTACAGTAACAGAGTGCCCTGGATAAACGAGAGGAAGTGCGGCTGATTTTCCCACCTGAGAAGCGTCACTTGTGCTGGTACTGATAGCTGCTGAACAATTGGAATACACGTTGAGACTATCAGGGGTCAGAGAAAAACCCCTGTTTGTTGGAGGTACGAGCTGCACACCTGCAATCGTGTGAATAGAGTTGGCAAATACGGGGCTGAGGAAGTTAAGCTCTCGTTCGGTTGCTGTAATCTGTTGGGGTATGATTACAGGGGTCAAAATGTTCGACCATCTACAAGCCGAACGTCAAGATGGAATACGATGCTGTCCCATTGGCAGCTTTACGTACGCTGTTGTCATAAAATGAATCATGACGACCCATGACACAGATAAAAGTGTCCACCGGAAATGACGTCGAGGGTGGAAAAAGAGGGAGTTTCTAGCGAGCTGAATCCAAGCTGTCGCTATTGACAAGTGGACCCCACGAGAAAGGCGAAATACCAGCGCATGTCGAATGGTGAAACCCAAAATGCTGTATGGATTGTGAGCCTCATTCATACAGCATGCAGCTGAAGAGGACTCACGACGATCCAACCGTTCCCAGTACTGTAGATATCATTGTAACTATAAAGTTGGTCTCGCTTGGGTTGTGGCCAACCCAGATAGCCAAGTTAACTGGAAGCGGAATAATCTGCTCGGCGGCCATGACTCTGTTCCATACGAAGCCACAGAGAAGTATCTGTACGGTGACGAGTATGCAAACGATCCATGTGCGGGAGCCTAAAGTGGGGAGTTGGAGTCAAGGCGCGAGGGATTTCTTCAGAAGGGGTATATGATCGTGGCCTCTGGAGTTCAACATGATAGTGGGTGGAACTGATGACCATGGTAGGATGCTGGAAACATTAATAGGGCTCCAAGGCGAGGCAATGCACTTGCAGATAGGCAATGGCACGGGTACGCTCGGGTACGGGTACCCGCGCGGGTCTCCAGGGACGACCGTACGAACGTGTGCTGGACCGATACGAGATCCCTGCTGCGATTTTCGTGGTGCAGTAGTAGATATAGTCATCTCCGTTAGGGTTACGTGATTGGTGCTCGCCGAGGAGCCGGGGGGCGTTGACATCTCTGGAGCGAACTGGATGTCTGATAATGGCAGATTTGAACGGATTAATTGTTCAGCATGCGTCGATCGGTCGGTCTGGGGCATCCTTGAATAAAAAAGACGTGGGAGCCTTTTTTTTTTCGTGGATCGCGTCATCTGGGCGATAAGTCGTGGCTAGGGCTAGGGGGGGTTACTCTGCAGGGCGATGTAGGAGCAAGTGGTTGCACGGTGTCGTCTCTGTCTGGGGCGCAGATCTCCCTGCTTCACGATCCAAGTAAGTACGTGACGTTCGTGTAAACGAAACCAGACAAGATCTTGGGTCTTGGGTCACGCTCCGAACGTCGCGTGGCTGGTCACCAAGTTATACCATCGCCTCAGGTGGGACAAGGATACAATGCCGACCAAAGAGTCTGGTGGCGTTACTTGACAAGTTCAGGGATCTGGTCGACGTTCAATCTCGAGGGATTGGTGGGGACGACCTTAGTACGCCAACTTGGATCTAGATGCAACGGATCCGCCAAGCCGTGTTTCAAACGGACCCGCGGATGTGCGACATATCCCGAGGCCAAAAAAAAACAAAAAAAGGATGACTTTCCGTACGCAGTCAGCCCTTGCGTACGGAATAGAATGAGTCGGGGGGGGTGAAGATCTGAGTGCGTTTGTATGAGGCACGGGCACTGTCAATTCAATTTTGTCATCCCGTCCCTGGCACTTCGCGCTACCACGAGCATCGCATTACCGATCTTCATACTTGTTTGGGGGAAGAGAAATGTTGCTTGACTGTCCTTGGCACGCTGGGTTTTCTGTCGGCCGGTCTGGCGGTGCCTCCAGGGTCGATGCTTCGCCAGGGACATGCGCGTCCATTCATTTGCACACGCGGCGAATAAGTTGCTATCTCCTGTCAGTTTCGATGGGAAGGAGCACTACGGACCGAAATAATCGGACGTCTTCCTGCTCAGAGAGCGTGCGAGTAAAGCAACGCTGGCAGGCATCCCGCGGACCGGAGGGGACCGAACGGATGGAATCGTTCATCAAATTCCACGGCCCTGCGGGCAATCCTGGACCCAGAATTCGAGTGAAATAGTGTAAATAAAATTGACAGTAGCGAAACATTCATGTCGTGTAGTGGTAACAGATAGTAATTGTCAGCAGAGCAATTGAGTCTAGTCGTCACTCGATACTTTGCTGAGTCTTGGGCTCGCCAGTTAGGATTGTGATGCCCATCAAGGTGACGATGCTCACCTTCTGTATGGCTCTGCTGCACACCGGAGGTCATCCGGGGTTAATTCCCTGAGTGTGTATTCCCATTCGAACATGAGGAACAGGTGGCAGTTATGTGCGAAATTATGCTTGATCCAATCAAATAAGCACATCATTAGCACCTTCGTCTCTAGAGCGTTCTCATTGGTTGGCACGAGGAAGATAGAGTTCCCTATAGTAGGGATAAACTCCAACAGATCTGATTCCGGAGGCATACCTGTCTCGCACGTATAGTGGACATACGTGCTTTGGAATGAAGAGTGCGATTTCGGTGCTTCCATGAACGGGGGAGCAAAAGCCCACGATACAAAGCGCGAGGATCCAACTGTTCGGCAAGAATACCGATAAACTCGAAATCTCTTTGTAACTCAGGACGGAGACTCTGCCAATCGTTCCATAACGATACTCCGAGCACCTGCAAGGGGAACCATCAGCCTCACGGCGAACAAAAAAAAATGCAACCGGATCAAAAACAGGACGCACCTTCGAAACTCATACTAAACGGACTGGAAATCGGGTGCAAGACGGACAGGTCGAAAATACTGGCGACTCAAGTACCCACCCCAGAGAGCCCCTCAGAAACGCCCTCCCAACGCCTTCCCTTGAAAAAAAAGTAATCCCGCGTTCCGGTATCAACCCACGGTTGGCCCAATGTTTCACAGACCTGGAACCCTAAAGGGTCCAGGAATATCCACACAGTCAACGGGTTGGTTCAATGATCTCGGCGGTACGATCGTTGGATAGTGCATAGTTTAACGGTGGTTCTTGAGGGCCGGAGGACCGGGTGAGATAGGAGGGAACCGGGCTCGAGACGAGTGCGTCGCATCCGCGCCACCTTGGATGGTTATTGTGAGATGCTACGATAAAGAGATCGACTGGCAGGGTGCATTATTTTGAAGCTAGAATGGTGAGAACTGGAGCGTGTTGCGTCGCGGCGGAATCAATTGGACTATATCGATCAGACAAAGCAGAAAGTAAAATGTGCACCTACATAGGACAAACTTCATGGATATACCCTCCTCTCGGCCAACATGTCGGCGGTGACGGTGTGGAACGAGAAGAGCGTAGAGTCCATGCTTGCATGGTCAGCCTTGGAGGTGCAGTGCACAAGGTGAAATAAACTGCAGGCGTGACCCGACAGTGGCAGTGAACCGGCGGGTCACTAAGCGACTAAGCCAAGCGAACTCGGGCCACACCAGGATAGGGGGTCGGGCCCTCAACTCGGAACTTTCTGTTGGTTCAAGCTTTACTGGCACTTGCCTATCCCCGCGCGGCGAAGATACAGTTCCTTTCGATATGAAGTGTGTCCAACGTCGTAGCCTCCTAGTCGCGACACAAAAAAAGTGGGTTCTTTGCGGATGATCACCCACTAAATATATCCTAGTAGATACTCGAAGATCACGATGATAAGTCAGTGTCACCCCCGATCGGCCTGATTAATTGATGCCATGGTCGTGTTCTAGTCCTTGCAAGTTTTGGGCTGTATGGAATCCTCAGTCGTTACCTGGGTGCCTTCATATCAACAAAACGAGTTTGGCATTGGGTCGGACATTGGCGTCCTTGCACGCTTCTGCCAATCTGTACGTGTCTACATCTTGCACTTTCAACCTGGCGCGGTGTATCCACTATCCTGTAGAACACGATCATTGAGCTCTTATTCAGACCTATACTCAAGTCGGCCATGGCTCCCACACGCCAGTTAACGAGGCGGGGCATGATTACCGCCACCGTAGTAGTGTCTAAATCAAGCAGGCTTGACAACTATTTCTCCTGATGCCACGATCACACGCATTATGAGGATCGTCGGGGTGGATGCAGCGGATATATTCGATATTGCCCAGTGGGCGTTCATTACGTGGGCTGGAAGTGATGCTTGGCACGCACGCGCAGGACCTTCCTGCGTCCGCAACTGCAATTCAGTATCCGCCGGTATGAGATTTGACACTGTCTAGCGAGATCACCGTTCTTTTATATCTGGTCGGAGTGGATGTGTGGAATAACCACCTGATTATGATTCGTGTATACAGCGTAAGTTGCCATACCCTCCCACTGCAACTTTCCTTCGCCGTAGTCAGTGCGCACCTGGGTAAGCGAATGAAGGTGTCATACCATGTTCTTACAGTCTGACTTGCAATTATTCCCAGGCCGAGTTTTAACAACATGCTCCAAGACATGCTCCTTTGTGTTTTATCCAGCGGGACCCTCTCTGTGGCATCGGATCGATTCCACGAGTGCCTAACCACATGGCATGGTGTCCAAATCATCTTTCGTGGCGCGTCCAAGCGGGTCAAACGTTCAAAAGCCGATCTCAGCAAGATGTCAGATATAACCTTCGGAAGGATTCCAACGGATCCGTGAAACGCTAGCATTCCTGTCAATCCCCACGATTTTTGCTGACACCACTGGAGCATAGAAATTGGGGGTGACAGTGCTCATGTCACATCTCCATCGTGTTCGTGTTCCTCGTACACTGCCACCCATGTTCACATGTCCTTGGAAAATCCGAATCTTCTTTGGTCTTGCGGTATTGATCATGGTGCGGCGTTAATTCAAAACAGTAAAAAAAACACGTAGCTTGTTGGCGTCACTTGAATGACACTCGATCCGGTCTAAATTTCCCAAGGACACAGGAATGAGCGAGCCTCGAAAGAGACGACGAGACGTTACCTGAGAATGAACACTCAAATAAAAGGCAACCCATAAGACGGCAAGCCACAGAATTCATGAAACGGAGAAAGTGTCCTTTTGCAAGGCAACGCCGAGAACGTGCGAGGTAAAGTGTTATGGACTGGCTAGTTGAATACGAGATTCGGAGCCGGCGCAACACTACTACTAGGTCGAGAATGCGGTTTAGTTCCGACGAGCCGACTTTCTTGTAGAGATGCGGCGTTTTTTTTTTTCGTGGTAGATAAGAGCACTCACGCGTGCGAAGCCTCAGTGATCGCTAATTCGACTATGACGAGTTGCTCTCGAGGATACTTGACCCTGGAGACTGGGGAAAGCCATGCCACAGGTCGAGACAGAATGGCCAATTGAGTGCACTTGTCACACATCCCCTGAGAGGCTCTGTTGTCGGATTCGCAGGAATGTGGCGATCAGCCTATAGTGTCGCGTGGATCCGACCGTCCACATAAGCCTGGCAAGTCGGTCTCATGGAGATTCTGAGGTCGTCTGAGAGCGAGGACTATTTCTGACGGCGACGAGCAATACACGTTCGTCGTGGACACGGTTGTGGAAAAGCGGAACCCACAACAAGAGTATGACCAAGCGTGTGGCAGTTCGATCGTCGACATATATCACTCAGCTCGCTCGCTCCTTTTCTCCACTTCCCTCATCTCATCATCATCTCCCATCATGACTACCTCCCTCGACCACCTCAAGCAGACAGGCACCGTCGTCGTCTCAGACTCCGGCGACTTTGAGTGTGAGTACGCCGTTTTCCTTCGCGAGCGCCAACGTTAATATGAACCGTGCGATCTTATCAGCGATCGATGTCTACAAGCCACAGGTGCGTCCAGATTTCATTTCCTCAGGGACACATCGCATAACGAGAACCGAGCAGGATGCGACCACGAACCCATCCCTGATCCTGGCCGCAGCCAATAAACCCGGTTATGCACGTCTCATTGATGTCGCCGTCAAGTACGGAAAAAGTAAGGGCGGTTCCCTCGAGGACAAGGCCAACGCCGCCATGGACCGTTTGGTATGAATGGAAGCTCACTTCTTTTTGCCACGCCCCTCACACCACCCTCATTTAGCTCGTCGAATTCGGAAAAGAAATTCTTGCTATTATTCCCGGCCGTGTGTCGACGGAGGTTGACGCTCGTCTCTCCTTTGACAAGGAAGGCACCAAGAAAAAGGTGAATTGACTTCAATCAAGCGAAGACGTAACTCGGCAAGCGTGCTGATGTTCTCGTCACAAAGGCCAAAGAGCTCATTGCCCTCTACGAATCGATCGGAATCAAGAAGGAGCGTATCCTCATCAAGATCGCATCGACGTGGGAGGGTATCCAGGCCGCGCGTGAACTCGAAAGGGACGACGGCATTCACTGCAATCTTACGCTTCTCTTCGGTTTCGGTCAGGCCGTTGCTTGCGCCGAGGCAGGCGTTACGCTCATTTCACCCTTCGTTGGTCGCGTAAGATCGACTTTTCTATTTGGATCTTTCCAACACGACGTCTCACATTCTTTCCAATTCATTCCTTCCAAATAGATTCTCGACTGGTACAAGAAGTCAACTGGCAAGAACTATGAAGGCGACGAGGACCCTGGTGTCATATCGGTAAAAAAGATCTTCAACTACTACAAACAACACGGCTACAAGACCATCGTCATGGGTGCCAGCTTCCGTAACGTACGTCAACCACCCGCAGCCTGTTTGTCTGTTGCTCTGACTCAACGGCACTCGTTCCCATCGGTCGATCCCACCTTCTGATTGGTTTCCAATAGACTGGCGAAATTAAAGCGTTGGCAGGTGTCGACTTCCTGACCATCTCCCCTGCCCTGCTCGAGGAACTCAAGAAGTCGACGGATCCTGTACCCAAGAAATTGGATGCCTATGCAGGTGGGTACTCCCCCCTCACCTCGATATGGGATTTCCCCAAACCTTGCATGTTTTGGTTGTCCCCTTTCCCCTGCCCCTTTTTACACGTTCCATTTTTTAATTTTTAATTTTCCATTCCCATCACATCGGCGCCTTTGGTAACGCAAAACGAATGTTGTAATCCTTTTTTTTAATCCATTACTCTAGGATTCGAGGCCATCGAAAAGGTCTCCTACATCGACAACGAGCCCGAATTCCGCTGGACCCTCGTCCAAGACCAAATGGCCTTTGACAAGCTCCACGAAGGAATCAGGAAATTCGCAGAAGACGGGGAGACGCTCAAAGCTGTCCTTCGTCAGAAAGTCGCTGCCTAAAAAATCGGGCAACAAACGAGTGTCACATGAACGCATTTTTCCTACGTTTTTCCCATGCACCCCCCCACTTTCCGTCGTTAATTCCAAATTCCCTTTTTGTAGATTTGTAATGTAACAAAAAAGTAAGGGCGGAAAGAATGAAAATTGAAACAGAGAAAAAGATGTATTTTCGTTTTTTTGTTGTTGCGTGTAGATATGTGCAATGGTATCCATGTTTTGACCGAGTTTCATACGCGCCCTCAGTGCCATCCATAATTCCATCTCCGTGTGGTCAAAAATGGTCGTGCTTGCTTCGACCGTTTCTTCCATTCCGAATCATGTTGTATGGGTGGTGTGATGTGGATGCCGTCAGTTTCATACGTGAACGCTTGAGTTTTTCATCTTCGAGAAGGGGATACCCTGCCATCATCGATCACGCCAAAGAAGACCCGGCGGGCCCCCATCCCTCGGCATTTCGAGATCACGATAATCGGCAGAAGAACGAAGCGAATAGACCATTGTCAAAAAAGCGGAGAGTAAAAAAGACATTAATTCGTCGTGACTAGAAAAGTACAAATGAACAAGTGTTTATGAATTAGTGGTGGACAGAAAACGATAACCGACGGATGCCATGGATACTATGAGACGAGCCGGACAGAACGATACGAGAGAACAAGTCCGTTGCGAGCTTTGACAGGTGTACTCGCCATCAAGAAGACATGGCATCTATACGCGCAGGGTGGAGTGGAGGGGTTCCATGTCAAAAAAAAAACATATTAGGCAATCGAGTCAACGGGTGACTTGGCAGGAAAACGTACGATAGAACGAGGGTAGAACGAGGATAGCCCTTGGGGTTCTAGGATGCAGATCCATCCTGAATCCGGTTAGAGCGCGGACACCCCCGATTCCCACTCCTCCCTCGTCACACACCCGACAGCCCTACACGCTGGGCAAGACACTTCGACAAACGGTTCGGTCTTATCCTCACCCCCCCACCCCGCAACACGCTCCGCGCTGACTAGACAAGCAGGATGAAATGTATGCGTGCATACAGGTGCATGTACATCACTATCGTGGCCATTAGGATTAATCAGCGGGTGGATGGAGACCTGCTTCGCTAATAATGCGGACGGCTCAGGATAAGGATCGTCGTCAGAAGGGCCAATGCCACAGCTCGTGTCGGAACAACGCAAACCCTGTTCTCGTTCTCGCTGCTCAACATGTTGTCGCAGTGAGGGGCCAGGGGGAGGCGGGACAACCCATGTTTTTCTCTCTCTGCGGGGAGGCATGGGTCGTGTGGGCCGGAACATGTTTGGATGGAATGGAAGGATTGGGACGACGCGAGGGGGAGGGGGTGGAGGAGGCGGAGGGGGTGGAGGGGGTGGAGGGATAGGTAAAGGATCAGCTGCTTCAGGCGCCGGTCTGACTTGCGGTTGTGGTTGAGGACCGTCAGCGGTAGCAGCACCCGGAGCTGGAGCAGGCGCCGGCCCTTGCACGTTTATCACTTGTGGGATGATATTCCGTGTCGTACGAAAAAGACCCTCGATCAACGAATGCAGATCTTGAGCAAGCCCATTGGGGTTTGCAGCACCATTTCCGCCAGCGGCACCGGTGCCCGTTCCGCCATTGTCAGCACCATCAGCACCTTCGGCATTATCACGGGTATCGCCACCTCGTTCTTCAGGGGGTGGACCACCCACAAACATATCTAACCCTATCGTCACGACGTCGATACCTACAGGCGTAAACGGATACTCGTTAGTCGAGTTCGGCAGAGACTGAGCGAACAGGGCGCGGTGGGAGAAAATGACGTACCCTGGTTGCCACCTCCGGGTGCTTGTCCTGCAGTTGGTCTCAGGGGTATTTGAATAGCTGGGAATGTCATCAAAGGGAATCCCGGTATGGGGACAAATGGGTTGAAACCAAAGCCAAGTGGTGGGGGTGGTGGTGGAGGCGGAGGTGGTGGAGGTGGTGGAGGTGGCACCTCGGCTGACGCAGATTGGGCATCTGCAGTCGCGCGCGCAGGATCTACCGGCGGAGCAGCAGCGGAAGCCGCATGGATACCAGTAGCAGGAACCTCCGGTACAGCCTGAGGTTCAGCTGGTACTGGGTTCGGAACGGGTTGAGCAGGAGGGGCACGATTGAACACATGTCTAGGTGGGGGAGTATACGTGAGATTTTCCGGGTCGATGTTGAATCTGCAGGTCGGGCACGTTGCTTGCTTTGCCCTTGTGAACCACGGCAACAGACAAGAAGCATGGAACACGTGAGCACACGGGAGGGAAATAATCTTGGCGGCCTCAGAAGAAGGCGGGTTTGAGGCGGACGTCCCTGGTTCAGAAT
>QFEM01004779.1:0-17509 GCA_003316205.1 Boletus bicolor
TTCGGAATTCCATTTCTTTACCTTGAATATCACACTTAGTGACTCTTGGTTTTTCGTGGTCTTTTCATAATTCCGAAACTATTTCTTCGTCGCCAAGCTCTTCGCTCCCCGACGCCCCTTCGTCGTTACCACTACCATCTTCGCCTTCTGACGCGCACTTCGCTGCATCGTTGCTTACTTCGCCCTTCCTCTTCTCCCTCTGTTAGACGTTCCTACTCGCAGCGCGCGTAAATCGAGCCTTCGGGTCATTGCCGCGAGAGCGTCTGGTCAACGGGCTCTAGGAAACCGTTGGGATCTGCTGCGTGCACCTGCGGGTTGAGTCATTAGATCATTGGTTTCGTCTCTACCTCATTCCCGCTTCCTCCCACCTTCCATGTTTCGGACTCTTCGCCTGAGCACACCAAGAGCCGCAACCTCAGGCTTAAGAGGAAAAAGTTATAGGCACTTAATGCCTATGAGTAGAGCACTCACCCCGCACTCGTCTATACGGTCGTCCACTGTCTAAATACGGATAAAGTTGCTACCGGGCATAGAGCACTAGCCCCCGTTGTCTGTTGAGTGCCTAATGGTCCATATGCTGGTTCTATGCTAGTGAACCCAGGTTCTCGTGATCATCTGTGACGTCACGACTGACGAGGGCAGTATTCCCTTGTGCTGTAGTAAAGCACTTCCGGTTCCCTCCCCCCGACTCCGTTTGCTGCTGGAGAACTCCCCGAGCACCATTGTTTCACCTTCGGTCCTGAGTGTAGGCGAAGCTAAACCAGTAGCCTGCATGCTCGGACTCTGTGTTCCCCAATCTCATGTTCCTGACCACGAGCTTGTTGCCTTTTCCGCCGCCTTTTGTCTCTTCATCCCTGGTTTCGCCTGCCGAACCGGCCACATCACACGCACCCCCGAGAACCCCTCCTCCACTTCGACATTACGACGCCAGTCTTCCCTGCCGTCGTTGCAGCGCTCCTCTCCTCCTCCGCCATACTCTCGCTAGTGCTCATCTACCTAACCCATAGAAGAGCTCAACCGTCCGCCCAAGACAACGAGAGCTTCCAGTCCCCGGGCCCCCTCTGAGGACCCAAACGACCATCCGCCCGCCGATTTCATCCAAGATGAAAACCCTCGTCTCGACGACCTCCTCCGCCGTATCGTCCCCCTCCCCCACGCCTACAACAGGAAGGTCTACCTCCGTCGACTAGATCGTCTTCGGGTGGAACGCCACCTTCCCATCTTTGACCTCGAAGGACGTCACTACTTCTTCGACCATTTCCGCCCATACCTCCGCCCCAAAGCAGTCCTCCGCTGCCCCAATTGTTATGTCAGGTAGTACTTCTCATCCCTACCCACGCTTGTCGCGCCCTCACTCCCGCATCGAGGTCCAGTCACCTCAACCCCAGTTGGCGCTCGCATCGATGCATGCCCTTTCAGTGGCTCTGGAGGACGTGTTGATGGAACCCTCCCACCACACTCGCACCCCCCTCGCGCGCCCACCGCAGGTGCCTAGAGCATCCGCCGTGGTAGGAGCAACGAGGGCTGGTGGTTGAACCTCCCCCTACCGGGTTGATGCAGCATGGGCCTCATGGAGAAGTCAATTCATGCAGGACCACCTGGATATTACCCTGCCCGCCAACACCCCCACTGACTTTTACACGACACCCGCTCCTCCACGTCCCTCTCTGCCTAGGGGTCCACTACCTAGACCCCCTATGCCACCACCAAGCCCGCCCGGCTCCGACCATAACCCGGGCTCCCGCAGTCCTAGCCCGTTTTGGCAGGCTGCACCCCCGCGATGACCCGACCCAAAAATCGGGAAGTCAATTTATGCCAAGCCAGTTGCCTATGACGGCAACAAAGAGAAATTTGTATCCTGGTGGAGGACGATGTCAGTATACCTGTGTGGGTTCGAGATGGAGCCCTTGGACCACCAGAAGATCTTAATCACGTTGTCGTACATGATGGGCGACAACGCGGCGGGCCGCTACGCGGACCTCATGGTCACCAGGAGGAGTGACAAAACCATGGGGTTCAATTACTTCGTGGACGACTTGAAGCGCGCGTTCCAACCAGCGGGACTGCGATGACGCGCTCAAACCAAGTTGTTCGCGTTAAAACAGGGCAACGACTCGGTGGAGGACTACTTCACCAAAATGCACCAGTTGGCGATGAAGGCAGAATACGACGAGAAGCACAATGTGCGGACTCTTGTCGACCTCATCTGCCGCAATGCACGCCAAACCCTGGTAAACCACGCCGAGGACAATGACCACTCGCTGGTTGAAAGCGTTCACATCTGGCGTTGGGAGCGGGCCCTGCAAAAGACCGAGGAGATCCTCCACGAGAGGACGGAGCGAGCACAAGCTGTTCGCCCAGCGGCCCCTAACCCCTCACGATGGGTCCTGAGGAACCCTCAGTCCTGTCCCAATTACGCGCCGCCGGCCAGGCCACTGCCACAACCCACCACCGCGAACGCCCCTCATCCCAACGCCCCTGGCGTCTTCCCCGGCCGTGGAGCCCCCATGGAGCTCGACAAGGCAATTGCTGCAGGGATCTGCCGGAGGTGCGGGAAGCTGTGGCCTTGCAAGGATCACCCCCTCTGTCCACGTGGTCCTAGAGCAGCGCGCGCCATCCAATGGGGTGGTCAGACAATTTCTCCCGAGCAATTTGCTCAACTTCATGTTTTGATGAATCAAGCAGAGACTCCGGAGCAGGTCCAGGAGGGACCAAAGGAGGTGAAGGATCAATCGGATTTAGATTCTGAGTCGTGTTTTCAAGTTGTACAGTAGATGCCAGCCATTCTATTGTACCTGTACCTAAGTCATTGCCTTCCGAGAATCAATATCAAATTCTGTCGCGCAATGACGAGGCTGAGAACTGTAAAACCCGAGTAAATCTTCCAACTCCGACCTTAGATGTCGTCAGAACAAAAAAGGAGATACCGCTCCCCGTGCGAGGATCCCCGGGTGTGGCCGGGTATGATCTGTACGCCGCGGAGGACACGGTAGTCCCTGCTCACGGGCACGCCCTGATTTCAACTGGGCTGTCTATGAAAATCCCACCGGGCCATTATGGCCGAATCGCCCCGAGAAGCGGGTTGGCTGTGAAAAAGAAGCTAACCACAGGTGCTGGCGTTATCGACAGTGATTATCGAGAAGAGGTCAAAATCCTCCTGTTCAATTTGTCAGGAGAAGAGTTTGTGGCAAGAGCTGGCGAGCGAGTAGCACAACTCATCCTCGAAAAGATTTCAACGCCACCAGTGAGAGAGGTGAAGTCACTCGACGAGACCAAGCGAGCAGACAAAGGGTTCGGGAGCACCAGAACCTCTTCAATAGGCGGTCCGAAGGAGATTTGATCTTCTCCCGCCAAGAACCAAAGAAGTCGGAGCTCCGACCACTACTGGATGAACATGGTCGACCCTTGGACCATCCGTTGGATGAAGACGCAGGCAGAGAACCCAGATACTGCAAGGAACCTCGGACACCTGAGGTCCTGAGTCCACGAGTCCAGGAGAGCCAAGGTCACACCCAATCTACTCACGGATCTAAAACAGATGAGCGACTCCGATGCACACTGGATCTTGAGGGATCTGCAAAGACCCCCCAAGTATAAGAAGGCATCGGTTAGAAAGGAGAGAAACTCCCTCGAGGTACCCACGACTCTGCGGATGTCCGACGGCACCAGCGCAGAAGTAAAAGTGCTAATAGACTCTGGCTGTACCAGATCTTCGATCCATGAGAAGTTCGTGGCTGAGAAGGGGGTAGTGACCCTTACCCTCCCTCGCCCAATGTCAGTCTATAATGCCGACGGATCATTGAACACCTCGGGTAAGATCGAGAAATTTGTCATTGTCGAGATGCAGATCTTAGATCACAAGGAACAAATCGCCCTTGCCGTCACCAATCTTGGCCCCAACACAGTCTTCCTCGGTTACAATTGGCTGAAAGCCCACAATCCAGACATCGACTGGAAAATGGGCCAGATGTCCTTCCGATGTGAGGAGGACCACATGCCGCAGCTAGAGAGCTGTGACGATGACGATGACGAAGACGACTTCGTTCCGCATAACGGAGATCGTCTGTTCAAACTCGACACAGAGAGTTACCTCCGAAATACCGCGACGGACATTGCAGCCCGGGACTTCATGACAAAAAAGAAAAAGACCTTCGAGGAAGCCGCCCTGAAGTACGTCCACAACTACGCTGACGTCTTTGCGAAAGAAAGCTTCAATGAACTACCCCTGAGACGCCCCTGGGATCATGCCATTGAGCTCCTTCCAGGAGACCATACAGTAGACTGTAAGGTTTACCCTCTGAACCTGGGCGAGCAGGAAGAGCTAAACAAGTTCCTCGAGGAAAACTTGAAGTCCGGACGCATCCATCCGTCCAAATCCCCATTCGCCTCCGCATTCTTCTTTATCAAGAAGAAGGACGGCCGCCTCCGCCCCATACAAGACTATCGAAAGCTCAATGAGGTCACCCAACGTAACCGGTACCCGCTGCCTCTGATTGCTGAGCTGGTGGACAAGCTCAAGTCCGCCAAGTATTATACCAAATTCGACGTGTGATGGGGGTATAACAACGTGTGGATGGCTGAAGGAGACGAATGGAAGGCCGCCTTCCGAATGAACTGGGGTCTCTTCGAACCCCTGGTAATGTTCTTTGGGCTGTGCAACTCCCCAGCCATCTTCCAAACAATGATGAACTCGCTTTTCCAGAATCTAATCAACCGTGGGGTTGTGGTTGTCTATATCAACAACATCATGATCTTCACTAAGACCCTAGAAGAACATCGCAAGGTGGTACGCAAGGTACTACAAATACTAAGGGACAGCCACTTGTACCTACGACACAACAAGTGCGACTTCGAGGTCCAGGAGACCGAGTTCCTTGGCTTAGTAGTATCTCAGAACGAGGTGAAAATGGATGAGAAGAAGGTCGCGGTGATCAAAGACTGGCCAGTTCCAACTTTGAAGAAAACCCTGAGAGGATTCTTAGGATTCCTCAACTTCTACCGACGATTCGTAAAGAACTTCGCTCAGATCGCGCGCCCTCTAAGCGTGCTCACGTCGGTAAAGAAGGACTTCAAGTGGTCGCCAGCCTGCCAACAGGCCTTCAAGCAGCTTAAGGAGACGGTGTCCATGGCCCCCACCCTAGCCATGCCTACCGACAACGACCCCTTCCGCATTGAAACCGACAGATTGGGGATCAGAATTGGAGCAGTGCTATTCCAGCGCCAGGACAACGTTTGGCACCCCGTCGCCTTTATCTCTAGATCCCTCAATGACGCGGAACGCAATTACCACGCCGCGGACCTAGAAATGCTCACCGTCATCTACGCGCTCAAGGAATGGCGACAATACCTCCTTGAGGCTGTGCACCCCGTCGAGGTGTTAATGGATCATAAGAACCTCGAGTTCTTCTGTAAGCCCCAAGACCTCTCCCACCGTCAAGCTAGATGGCAACAAATCATCCAGGAATACAAGCTGTCCTTTAGCTACCGACCTGGCAAAATGAATCCCGCCGATCCTCTGTCCAGGAGGCCAGACTATGAGAAGGGGGTAACAGCCGATAACCACCAGCAAATTCTTTTGCCAGACTCCCTCTTCGTAAAAGCCATAGCCTCTTCCAGCATCCTCGATCGCATCAAGAAACTACAGTACAAATTAGAACGCTTCGCGAAAGAAGGATTGAAAAAGCCGGAGTCTTCCTGGACAAAGAAGAATGACCTCGTAAGGTGGAAAGACCTCGTCTACATCCCCAACGACGCCAAACTCCGCGAGGACATCATCAGAGCCAACCACAACCACCCGATTTCGGGCCATCCCGGCGTACGAAGAACTCGCAATCTAATCATGAGCAAATACTATTGGCCTACCCTACGGAAGGATGTGGAAGAATACGTGAAGGGTTGTGACGCATGTCAAAAGGTGAAACCCAAGACCACACCAACCCAAACGCCACTCCATCCGAACGAGATCCCCTCGGCCCCCTGGGAGATCATCTCGGTAGATCTAATTGGACCATTACCCCAATCACAGGGCAAGAACGCCATCCTCGTGGTCGTAGATCGCTTCTCAAAGATGATCCATCTCATCCCCACTACCGACACGGTCACCTCCCAAGGAGTCGCCATGCTGTTCAGGGACCACATGTTCAAACTGCATGGAGCGCCCAGGAAGGTGATCTCAGATCAGGGTACTCAATTCGTCTCCTCGTTCATGCGAGATCTGTATACCCTATTACAAATCGAAGCGAACCCATCTACTGCCTACCATCCACAGATGGATGGCCAAACAGAGCGGATCAATCAAGAGGTCGAAAAATACCTCCGCATCTACGTAAACCACCGCCAGACCGACTCTGATTGGCTCCCTATAGCCGAATTCGCACACAACTCGCAAACTTCCAGTGCCACCGGAACTTCCCCGTTCATACTCAACTTTGGACAACAGCCGGTGATACCCGCACAGAAGACAGAGGTCCAAAATGAGTCGGCAAATGAGTTCGTGGAGTGGATGAAGTCGAGTTTTGAGATTGCACGGAAGGTGTTGGAGAAAGCTGCAGAGTCAATGAAGTCGTCTCATGATAAGGGAGTCTGCAAGATCACAGAATACTCCATGGGTCAACAGGTCCTCCTCGAGGCCAAAAATATCAAAACCGATCAACCCATGAAGAAGTTCGACGACAAGCGGTATGGCCCCTTTAAGGTCAAGGCAAAGGTCGGGATCGTGGCGTACGAACTAGAGTTGCCCAAGACTTGGAAAGGGATCCACCCAGTTTTCAACGAATCACTCCTCACCCCCTATGTCGCCAGATCATACCCGTCCCAAACCAAGCTGAAGCCACCACCCCCGGTCATCGTCCAACAGGAAGAAGAGTACAAAGTGGAACAGATCGTGGACTCCCGAAAGAAGCGAAACAAAACCGAATACTTGGTGCACTGGAAGGGATATCCCTGAGAGGAACGTACTTGGGAGCCCAAATCCCACCTATCTCACGCCACCAAGGAAGTCGAAAGCTTCCATCGGAAACACCCAGAAGCCGTTTGGGCCGTCGTAGCTGCTGCTTTGCGCGCTCCAGCCGAACTGTGCGACTGTTCCCCCTGCATCCATCACACACCACTTTTCTCAGACCCTGGCTTCAAATCCCTCGCCACCTTGCTTAATCGTCTCCCCGATTCCCTTTTCGAAGTTCCCCAACCCGGTTCAGACCCCGTCGTCAATGGTATTCTGGTCGACTGGGAGTTCGACCTTTAAGAAGGGGGTTATGAAACAACACCCGATAATTCCTCGTATTTCCCCTCTATTCTTCACTCACCTCTTGTTATCTTATCTTATCTAATCTTATCTTATCGAGATCATTCCAGAACGTTCGATCTATGACGTAGCCATGATGTCACCACAATGTCATTATGACATCACATTACTTAATCTTCCAGAACATTCCGTTTCTCAGGCTTGCCCTAAAGCAAGCAGGTAGTATAAGTAGTCGATCCATCCATGTAGTAGCCTTCAGTTTCGGAATTCCATTTCTTTACCTTGAATATCACACTTAGTGACTCTTGGTTTTTCGTGGTCTTTTCACACTTGCAACTGGAATCCCCAGTCTAATCCACTTGTTTGTTTGCTCTACTGGTCATTGCCTTTGGGACTTGTTCTTGATTGTAGGCCTGTGTCAGACAGAGAAGACTACCCTCCTCCTCATCATCTCCTGTATCTCATTTCATTACTTTGCCAGGATCTGTGTAACCTGTGAGACATCGAGCCTTGTGGTATTATCGTTCGTGGTATTATTACACTTGGATTAGACTGTCATACACAATGCTCGGATTCCAGAGCTAAGGGACACCCGCTGGAGTTTTCCGCGACTTTTCATTTCTTTACACCCGTACCTTTAGGGTGTGCCTTAGTTGGCAAAGCTTTTGTTGTGTTAGTTTAGAAACTTCGAAGTCCCTCTTGTAAGGTGATACCGCACATGGGTCGTGCCACGTTTGCACAGAGCGACATTGAATCACAGCCGTCGTGCTGCCGGTGGCTGAGCTACTAGTTCTCATTTAGTCATCTCTCGTAGTCAGTATTAAGGGCCACTGCGGTCACCCTTGGACCTGCCAAAGAAGAAGGAGATATTATCTCCGATCCAAATGTTATCATTTCCACCATATCACGTGTAGCTTCCCCAGAGTCTGGTTGGAATAGTCTGGACAGTAAGGAAGTGAAAGAAAAGCAAGACCCAAATGACCACCTTCCGGTCGATTTTATTCAAGACAGAAACATCCACCTAGATAACCTTCAGCTTCTCCCTCTTCCTCGCTCCCGCCCCTGAAAAGTTTATCACCGTCACCTAGATTGTCAACGACAGGCACATCATCTTCCTCTATTTGAACAAGAGAATCATCATCCATTTTATGACTTCCTTTGCCCCTACCTCCGCCCAATTGCCTCTCTCCGTTCCATAGAAAAATATGTCAGTGGTCACAGACATGGACGAGCTCATCCAAAGAATTGCTTCCCTTAATCTCGAAAGAGAAAAGGACAATGTGACTAAGAAAATCGCTGATCCTGATAAATGGGACGGAGATAGAAGCACCTTCCATGTTTGGTGGGTGAAGTTGCATTTATGGGTAGCAGAGCAGAAGTGGCGATCGAATAAGCTCCGAGCCATTTCGGTTCTATCCCGATTTGAAAAGAAGGCCGAGGGGTTTGCACAGATTACCCTCGAAAGATATTTGGATGCAGAGGAGGAAGACCTCAAGGACAATTGAGGGACTGTCACCGGAAAAAGAGGAGACTCGGCCTGGCCCTCTTGGGCAGTGCTTCAGGACGAGATAAAGTTATACTTCCAGATTGACGTTCTTGCGCATGAGTCCTTGCGCAAGTTAGAAGGATTATGGCAGAATGGTCACCCGGTCAACCTTTTCCTCCAACATTTCAAGGTCCTGAGGAAGGAGTCTGACATTGAGGACTACCATGCCATTACACTCCTCAAAAAGGCCATAGATTACAGAATCTATGAAAGAGCCCAGCTAGCTCGTCCAGGTTTGGATATGGACTATGCTGACTTATCTGGCTTCTACTGAATCCTGGGAAGAGCCTTTGAGCAGATGGCAATAGAGCGGGGTCCTCCTTCTAATTCCTGCTTCCCTCTGAGATCCTTCCCCCGATATGCGCCTCCTTCTAATCCCCCCACACAATCTTCGCGTCCCCAATTTACTCCATATGGTACACAACCGGGCCAAGGGGCCCCAATGGAGATAGGCGTGCAGCAGGCTGCATCCGCTCCCACCAACGACATGAGGACTTGCTTCCTCTGTGGAAAACTGGGCCATATTAAGCCCGACTGCCCCTCCAACCCCAATCATCATCCTTTCCATCCCCGTTAGCAGCAACAATGGGTTTGGGATTATAACGCTGGACAATATGTTAGTACACCTCCACCAGACGTTTATTCTCAGGCCCAGGTGGCCAATCATTATCCTGGATGCCCCCTTCCTACTCCACTGGCCTCGGCAGCCATAGCAACAAATGCTGATCACAGATCTTATGTCTCGGAAGAAGCCGAGGCATTTTACAGAGACAAGTTCGAGGCCGAAGCCAAGCATCGTGTGGCAGAGGCTTTAAAAGGCAACAGCACGTGAACATTGAGGGTGTTCATGTGCCTGGACAAATTTCTTCTTCTTCTCTTTCTTGTTCTGATTCCGATTTCCCTATCTCTGATTTGTCCTCTGTACTTCGTAATATTTCTTGTACCTCCATTAGGGCGTCTCAATTGAGTGCGGCACTGGAGTTTAATAATAGTGTGCTTAATTCCCTAACAAAACAACAAAAAATTGCTTCTATTTATAAACTCTTCAAGGTCATGATGCACTGTACATCAACTTTGTCATTCGGTGGAGAGTTCTTGCTTGAGACAGTCGTAAGATGTATGCGGAATGGCCAGTGGGAAGCATACCAGTTCAAAGCTCTCTTGGACTCAGGAGCTTCTCACACTTTTATCGATCACAATTAGGTTCGCCATCACAGCATTCCTTTCTACACTTTAGAAAATCCTATAAAAATATACAATGCAGACGGCTCTGAAGGAGCCATTGGCCAAATTCAGCATGCGGTTATGTTGGTTGTGGAGATTGCTGGACACTTTGAAACTATTGACCCTTATATTTCTAAAATTGGAACCCATTGCATGATTATTGGGTATGATTGGCTTTACCACCACAACCCTGTCATCGATTGGACCCTCCAAACTATTTCATTCCCTCGTTGTATGCAGTACTGTAAAATTATGGGGCTCGGACCCCTGATCCACAGTTGTTCTCCCGCCACTTTACGTACCATAGAAGAAGGACTAAAAGAACAGGTTCCAGAGACGTACCACGAGTTCTTAGATGTGTTCTTGGAGAAAGAGTCCGAGTGCATGCCCATTCAGAAGCCTTGGGATCACGCAATAGATCTCAAGCCAGACTTTGTTCCGAAGAAGGGTCGAGTAATTCCCCTCTCCGATATAGAAATGGACAAAGTTCGCACGTTCATTGATAAAGAACTCAAAAAGGGATATATTAAACCCTCTAAATCTCCGCAGACCTTGCTGGTCTTCTTTATTCCAAAAAAGGACGGTAAAAAACATATGGTTATTGTTACGATTCTCTATGCATTTTCTCTCTTTTCTCCATTTGCTACGTTTACTCAGTCTCCTTGTACTACCAGCACCAGGTGTATGTATCCTTTGTGCACTCGCTCATCCCATGGACTTCTTCCCTTTTCTCCGCCTCCGGCTTCCCCCTATTCCATACTGGAGGTACCTTCCACTTGTCTCTCATCTTCGTTGATTCTCCCACAATAGTCGGACACATGTTTCACATGCTCCATGCACGTGTCCTTGGTTCTCTTCTTTCCTTGATCCAATTCCTTATGATATACAGGATACGTGCTTCTCCTGGTTCCATACGCGTTATCCCACGGTTTATCCCAATCCTGCGATATCCTGCATCTGGCCTGTGCGCTTATCCTGGGGTATATAAACCTTCTCTTTTACGATACGATTTCTTAGCTTAGACCTCCTTCAATTTACCTTGTACTTCGATCTGCGCTAAGGCAATCCACGCCTTTATTCTCTTGTCCTAAGTCTCTGGTCTACTATTAAGTAACCGCTCCTTGTACTTCCTTCATAAAGGAACCCTTGTTGGCCTATGGGTATCTATCCTAGTCGAACCCTCGTCCGCCTGCTAGGAAAACCCTCAGGCTACTGCGTCGTCGCTCATCAAGCGACTCCTTCGTCCCTGTACTAAAGAATCCCCTTGAGTACTTCCTTGAGCGCTTCAGGAAAACCCTAAGTGCTAACTGCGTTGTCGCCCCCCAGGCGACATCCTTGTTCAGTGAAGGTCCCATTACGATAGCCTCCCGGCCGTCGTAACAGTTATGGACTATCGCTATCTAAACGAGGGTACCATCAAGAATTCCTATCCTCTTCCTCTGATTCCACAGTTAATCGATCAGCTCAAGAATGCCAACATGTTTATGGCCCTAGATCTTCGATGGGGTTACAATAACATACAGATCAAGGAAGGAGACGAGTGGAAGGGTGCTTTCGTTACACCCATTGGCGCCTATGAGCCTACAGTAATGTATTTCGGGATGACTAACTCACCCCCCACCTTTCAACAGATGATGAATGACATTTTTAATGACATGTATGCCGTAGTCATTATTTATATCGATGATTGTATGATATTTATGTTAAAGAAGACAAAAGAAGAGCATGAGGTGGTAGTTAAGGAGGTTCTGTGTCGTTTACATGATAATGACCTCTACGTAAAACCCTCTAAGTGCTTCTTCTCAAAGGATCAAGTGGACTTTTTGGGAATGGTCGTATCTAAAAAGGGGGTGGAAATGCAAGAAAAGAAAGTTTCTGGAGTTATGGACTGGCCAGTTCCCACCCGGCTAAAGCAGCTCCAAGGTTTCCTCGGATTATGTAATTATTATAGGCATTTCATTTCGGGCTTCGCCGAGGTTGCACGCCCCTTGAATGATTTTACCAAGAAAGATGTTCTGTTCACATGGGGTCCTAACCAACAAGCGGCTTTCAAAGCTTTAAAAAAGAAGTTTACCACGGCCCCCCTTCTCACTTATCCCAATCGCAATCAGGAGGTTCAGGTAGAAACAGACACCTCGGATATTGCCACAGGAGCTGTGCTCTCAACATTATGCGACAATGGTAACTGGAGGCCAATTGCCTTCATTTCTCATTCTTTTGATAGTGCGGAGCACAACTATCCTATTTATAATAAAGAACTTTTAGCAGTAATCTGGGCGCTGGAAGAATGGCGCCACTATCTTATTGGTCGCAAACGATTCAAAATCTGGACCGACCACAAAAATCTTGAGTATTGGAAGAAACTGCAAACTCTTAGTGGTTGGCAAGCCCGATGGCATGCGGTTTTGCAGGAATTTAATTATGTCTTTGTTTACAAGCCTGGTGCTTCAAATGGTCAGGCTGATGCACTTTCTTGTCGCCCAGACCATGGGGAGGCTGTGCAGGACCATAACACCAATATCATGGTCTTGCCTCCTTCTGTTTTCATTAATTCCATCGCTCTTTCTTCGGACTTTTATTCGGAGTTGGAATCTGAGTCTGCCTCCATGGGGGTGGACGCGGTGAATGACTTCCTTTTCAATGCTACTATAAATATTTTCAAAAATAACAAAAACAAAGTTTTTGTTCCTCCTTCTCTACGTACTCGTCTTCTTACTTTATGTCACGATTCTCCTATCGCTGGTCATGGTGGTCATGCTAAAACTATTCATACTCTCACTCGCTATTTCTCATGGCCTGGTGTCACAAAGGACATTAAACAATACGTAGATAGCTGCCAAGTGTGCGCCCTCACGAAGGGTAAGCAAAAGGCACCGGCAGGTAAAATTATGCCTCTTCCTGCTGCAAAGCATCCATGGGAAGATCTGTCTGTAGATTTCATTATGGGTTTATCCAAGTCACATTCTTTTATGGCTATTTGCGTTGTTGTTGATCGCTCTCCAAAGAAGTGGTCTTTATTCCTACTATGGACACTTGTTCTTCTGTAGATTTAGCTGCACTTTTCAGGGACCATGTTTGGTGTATACACGGACTCCCTTCATCACTCATTTCAGATCATGGACCCCAGTTTGTGTCCGCTTTTACCCAGGAGCTCTGCAAACTCCTTGGAATCCATCAGAAGATCTCTACTGCATATCATCCGCAAACTGATGGACAAACAGAGTGCGTTAACCGAGATTTAGAACAATATCTCCATGCTTACGTAGGAAAGAAGCAGCACAATTGGGCAGACTGGTTAAAAATGGCCCAGTTCTCTCACAATAACACTGTAACCATTGCCACCAGCGATATCCCTTTCAATGTAACACGTAACTATGCCCCTTGCATGGGTTTTGAAGGGAAATTGGCTGGTTTTGCGGGAGAAATAGGCCGTTCTCACAAGGAGATAGAAGTGGCTTTAGAAGAGTCACGTGATAGAATGGTCGCCACTTCAGAGAAAAGGCACTCAGAAGCCCCAGAATATTCCGTTGGTCAGCAGGTCTGGCTATCCACAGATAAATTAAACCTCCCATATACAGCAAAGAAGCTCACTTAAAAATGGATTTGACCTTACGTCATCTACGCAGTTCTTCCTAATGCCGTTACATTAAAACTTCCCCGCACCGTGTGAATCCATCCCACAGTTAACATCTCTCGTGTTAAACCTTATAGGAAAACATTACCTGGACAGCCCAAAGTCCAGCCCGATGCTATAGAGGTAGACCAAGAAGGGGAAGAACAATTTGAGGTTGATTTCATCGCGGCTTCTAGGCTCAAAAATAGGAAACTGGAGTATTTGGTACATTGGAGAGGATACAACGAAACTGATCATACATGGGAATCCGCAGATATCATTAACACCGCACCTCTAGTGGTTGCTGATTTCCACAAAAAGAATCCATCTGCTCCCCAAAAACTCCACGGTCTTACCGTTTCCTTCTTTGCCTCTCTTTTCTCTCCTTTCGAGAACTTTACAGAAACCGTTCCATCCACAACTCGCCTGGAATTTGAGTCTTAAAAAGGGGGTAGTGTTATAATATGAACATTTTCAAACATTTTCGGACTTCATCCTTTTACTTTTCCAGTCACATGATCTGTGCACGTGACCGTGGGAACCAGCACATGACTAGGCCTAGAACCTATGATGTCATACCTCATGGTATCCACAACCTTTTAATTTCCACTCTTCTCACACAGCCCAATTAATCTCCGCTTCTTCTTTTCCCATGTCTGGCTTCTTCACTTAGTCTATTTAAGGTAGTTCCTCTCATGCACAGCATGGTCTGTGTGTGCGCCTGTAACATATATAAGGTAGACACTTGCAACTGGAATCCCCAATCTAATCCACTTGTTTGTTTGCTCTATTGGTCATTGCCTTCGGGACTTGTTCTTGATTGTAGGCCTGTGTCAGACAGAGAAGACTACCCTCCTCCTCATCATCTCCTGTATCTCATTTCATTACTTCGCCAGGATCTGTGTAACCTGCGAGACATCAAGCCTTGTGGTATTATCATTTGCAGTATTATTACAGCGACAAGCGAAAGCAAAGAAGAAGGAGGCGAGGAAGAAGGCAGAGGAGGAACGGAAGAAGGCGGAGGAGAAGGCATGCGAGGAGGAGAGGAGCAAGGTGGCCGAGGCAGCGGCCAAGAAGAGGGTGAGTCAGAATGACCTCAGAGTTGCTTGGGAGCTGACAGAGCCTAGGCCAAGGAGGTGCGCGAGCAGCAGCAGTGTGCTGGACCAAGCAAGGGGAAGGCATGGGAGGTGTCGGAGGTCAAGGCGTGCACTCGGTGCACTGCCAAGGACCTTGAGTGTGTTCTGGGGCCTGGGAAGGTGATGTCGTGCAAGGAGTGTCGCTGGGTGAAAGCGAGGTGCGTCTGGCCGGGGACAAAAGAAGTGGAGAAGCTGGCACAGAGGAAGAGGAAGGCAGCAGAGGGGACCTCACAGTCGGCAAAGAAGAAGAGGTGGACGGACGAGTCGGAGGAGGCCTCAAGCACCAGAGCAGGCTCCATGCAAGGGGGGGAGCTCACTGAAGCAATCAAGGTCTGGACGCAGGTGGCCAGGCTGATGATGGCAGCAGTGAGGGAACTCCGAGACGTGGTCCAGGTCCAAAACGAGCAGACGAAGAAGCACGGGGAGCTTTTTGGCCGATTGGTTGATTTGAAGGCCACGGAGCTTTATGGGGAGGACGAAGATATGAAGGAGGAGATGGAGGACGGAGGGGAGAGCGAGGTGGCAGAGGAAAGGGAGGAGTTGAGGGTGGAGAGAATCCAGGAGATGGAGAAGGAGGACGTGAAGATGGCAGAAGGTGATGTGGACAAGGACGGTGATGAGGACGCAGAGGTTGAGGAAGAAGTGTAGATAGTCCTCACCACCTCTCGTAGTGTATCAATAATGCAAGTTGTTTTGCCTGATCATGTGGAGTGAGGTCCGGGTCTATCCGGATACTGGGAGTGAAAGTGTTTGACAAGTTTGGAGGCATGTCTGAGCTCCATGGCTAACAGCCAGGACATTTCTTCATCAGTACCTTTGTAGCCGGACCATCGCACGAGGTAGAGCAGCTTGCAGGTCTTTCGTTGTTGGTCTATTTTGGAGTCGAGGATCTCGGAGATCTCAAACTCCAGTTCTCCGTCTACTTCGACTGGAGGTGGAGGAGGTTGTACCTGGTTAGGAATGACATTGGGTACAGAGGGTTCTAACTGGGATACGTGAAAGACGGAGTGGATGGATTTCATAGAGTCGGGGAGTCAGAGTGTGAAGGAATGGGTTCCAGCCTGAGTGATAACGGTATACGGTCCTAGATTCTTCTCAGAGAGTTTCTTTGAAGGTCTAGTGGAACAGAAGTACTTAGCTTTCACGAATACCTGGTCACCAACTTTGAAGTCCGGTGCCGGAGTTCGCTTGGCATCCGCTGGTCCTTGGTAACGCTGCTGGGCATGGGTCATCTCTTCATAGAGGAATTGATGGAGGGTATCGAGGTCAACGGAATATTCTCAAGCGCAAGCGGAGGTGAGATCTCGTTCAGGATGAATGGAAATGTTCGGATGATAACCCTTGTTGGTGAAGAATGGAGAAACACCTGTAGTTGCACTAGGGGCATTGTTGTAAGAGAACTCTGTGAAAGGCAGGAGTTTGGACCAGTTGTCTTGTTGGTAATTACAATAAATGTGAAGGTACTGCTCAAGAGTCTGGTTCATATGTTCCGTTTGGCCATCTCCTTCCGGATGATAGCCGGAGGTGAAGTGGAGTTGGATGTCCAGGGCTCTTCCAAGGGAATGGAAGAAATGGGAGATGAACTTGGTTCCTTGATCAGAGGTGATGTGGGAGGGAACTCCGTGCTTCAAGAAGACATGGAGGAGGAAGAGTTTAGTGAGCTCCGGGGACGTGATTGTGTCGTGAGTAGGGATGAAGATACACTGTTTGGAGAGACAATCTACGACCATGAGTATTGCCGTGAATCCAGAGGACTCAGGGAGTTGTTTGATTAAGTCCATGGAGATGGAGTTCCATGGCTTCTCAGGGATGGGGAGCTGCTTCAGGAGCCCATAAGGGTGATGCCGGGGAACCTTCGTGCGAGCACAGGAGGTACAGGAGGAGACATAGTCTTTGACGAAGGTCCTGATGCCTGGCCAGGTGTATTTGCGATGAATGAGTTCCAAGGTCCAGTTCTGGCTGAAATGTCCAGAGAGCGGATGGTCGTGTTTGCACTGGAGGATGTGGAGTCGGAGGTCATTGGAGTCAGGGACGTAAATATGATTATCCAAATGGAGGAAACCTTTGGAATCAACTGACCAACGAGAGTCGGATGGAAGGGCAGAGAGGATGTCGTTGTGAAGCTGCTCTACGTTGTAAAGGGTGCTTGCCCGGAGGACCAGAGCAGCGAGGATTGTAGCTCGTAGGGACGCAGCGAGCTGTTCCTGGGTAAAAATGGGGCGGAGATTGTGTGAATTGACGCGAGCATAGTCCTTATCCCCCTCTTTGGGATAGACGTTCCAGCATCTAGTGAGGGCATCAGGCTTCACACCAAGGCATCCAGGGCGAAAATGGATGACCATGTGGAATTGAGAAAGGAACTCCGACCACTGGGCTTGCCGGCGGGTCAGTAGTTTAGTGGTGGCGAAGTACTCAAGGTTCTTGTGATCAGTGATGACATCAGTAGTGTTACGATGGCCAGGAGGCTATCGTAATGGGGCCTTCGCTGGACTAAGATGTCGCTTAGGGGCGATGACGCAGTTAGCACTCAGGGGATTCCTAGAAGTGCACAAAGGAGTACTCAAGGGGTTTCCTTAGTACGAGTGACAAAGAAGTGCTCGAGGGGATTCCTCAGCACGAGTGACGAAGAAGTGCTCGAGGGGATTCCTCAGCACGGGTGACAAGGAGTCGCTTGGAGAGCGACGACGCAGGGGTTCGACTAGGGTAGTTACCCGTAGGCCGACAAGAGTTCCTTTATGAAGGAAGTA
>QFEM01004788.1:0-12166 GCA_003316205.1 Boletus bicolor
CTGCTCCTCCATGGCATCTATGCTTCTCCGTCAAATAGTTGCAGTGGTTGCACAAGCTCTTGCCGACGTAACACAGAGGATAGCTGTGCCCCTCCATATGAACAACGATCTCACTTCCGTCGTCGAGGCTCTGCCAGAACACGAACGAGCCACCTACTATTCACATATACCTCCAGCTCGCTTCGCAACAGACTATATCCTCCAACATTCAACCTCCAATCCAGACGCCACAGCTGTGCAGTGGCACCCTGATGTGTCACCTGACACGGCGGTGCTTCGAACTCCAGAATGCTTGTCCTACAGCGATCTCAACCATACCGCGAACCGTTTCGCCCGCTTCCTCCTCGGTAGGGGACTTTCTCCAGAGGATCGGGTTGCAGTTTGCATGGACCGTGATCTCATGTTCCATTCAGTCTTCTTTGGCATCCTACGCGCTGGTGGATGCTATGTCCCGGTCAGTGTTGGTTTCCTTTGTGTATCTCCTTGTTTACGATCGTACCACACAGATCGATCCGGAACTACCTACGGAAAGGAAGCTTTTCATTACGAAGAATTCTTCTGCGAAATTTGTTATTATATCGTCTCAGCCCCCTCTACATTCGGATCTTTTTGGGGAGTTATCAATTGATATCTATGACATTTCCGTCCAAGAGAGTATCTCTGGTATGAGCGCTGCCGAGCTCGACCTTCTACTTCCAGAAAATATAGCATATATGTTATATACTTCTGGTATGCGTTACTGCAGCGTTTATGTTTGGGAGAGCCTGATTCAAGTTTGTAGGCACCACTGGAAATCCCAAAGGTTGTTTCATGACTCACAACGGCCTCTCTCAGGCAATCCTAGCCCTCAGTTCCTTCTCCGCTAACGTCAAAATGGCAGATGTTCGCAAGGGGAAATACCTGGCTATCGCTTGTACGTCATCTTTTGATTCCCGATATTCTCAGGTTTGTGACAGGTGCTGCCCTCTGCCTACCAGCTATAGCTTTCGATGTCCATATTGCAGAAATTCTTGTTCCGCTGGCTCTGGGGATGACATTGGTCTCTGCAAAACGCGGGGAGCTTCTGGAAAACTTACCGCTGTACATCAATCTTCTTGGAATCACGCACGTTGGTCTCGTGCCTAGCTTAATAGATGCCACTATGTGTGCCATTGAGAATGATCAGAAGGGAGAGGAAATGAAACTCAGATATATTGCTAGTGGCGGGGAGAAAATCAGTGATTCTGTAAGTCGCATTTTTCTATTTGATTGTACGAACCTTATTCTATCGGCTATTCTCCCTCAGATCCTTGATAAGTGGGCTGACCATCCACTTATCAGACTCGCTAATTTTTATGGGTAAGCAATCATTCACTATCTCCCAGTCTGTATTAGGTCAACTAGGCTACAGTCCTAGTGAGGTGACCATAGGTTGCTGTGCGCGGTTCATGGATGGAAACATCCCTAGAGAAAATGTCGGCCGAGCGTTCGCTAACGTCTCCTCATATGTGGTTGATAACAACCTCAATATTCTTCCTCGAGGAGTTGTCGGCGAACTTGTGGTTGCGGGTCCGCTCGTTGGACGAGGGTATCATGGGCTTCCTGACCTCACCGCCAAATCCTTTATGGAGTGGCCCCACCCAGGATCATGGTCTTATCGCACCGGCGATTTAGTTCGCATGCTGCCAGACGGAACCCTCCATATCATAGGCAGAATCGACACACAGATCAAGCTGCATGGCGTACGAATCGAGGCAGAGGGTGTCTCTACTATCTTCAGAAACACTGCTCTTAGTGAGCTTGGGTTGCTGTTGAATGTTGGGACGGTACTCGCTGCGCATCCTTCCATCGGAAATGGAGGTACGCCGCAATTAGTGTCCTTCGTTGCTTGGGACATCCAGGTCCCTATTGCTCTCCTGCGAACCACCAAGCCCCATGTTGTCTCTTTTAAAAACAATGTCCTGCAAGTTCTTCGGGCGGTCTCCGAACGGCAGCTCGCCAGTTACATGCGACCTGCACACATAATTCGTCTCAGCTGGCTTCCTCTCAACGCTAATGGGAAAACAGACGACAAGGCCTTAGCTGCGATTTTTAGAGAGATTGCTATTCAACAGCTTATTGAAACTATGCACGACACACCTGTGGAAGACTGCTCGTTACTAACTGACACTCAGCGTAAACTTGTGTCCCTGGTCGAAAACTACGTCAAGATTTCACCCATCGACTCACGGATGAGCCTCTTCGCCTACGGCATGGATTCACTATCATTAGTGAGACTGGTATCTGACATCAGACGAACATTCCATGTATCTATTGCGGTCGCGGATATCATGAAATCAGCATCTATCAAATCCATTAGTGAACTGATTCAAACACATCCACTCCCGGAACCAGCTTCATCATCGAATCGAGTCATAAGGCTGTTCTCTGAGCAGTGGCTTCACGTGGCGGAGGAAAGTGTCCCGCACACACAAGTTGGACACGTCCTTCCACCATTCCCCATCCAGGAGGGTGTTCTTCATCATTCGGATAGCCACCCAGCTTCATGCGTGCAACATATTATTATGAGCATTTCGGATCAAACCCCACTTCTACGAGTACGCGACGCGTGGGAGGCTACGATGAAGAAACTTGACATCCTCAGGTGAGTCGGAATGTTCGCCAACCTTCGATTGCTAAAGGTGGTCTGCGTAAACCAGGACAGTGTTTTATTTTGGAAGACAACTCGTTCAAGTTGTCCTGGCACCTACTAGCTCCCAACTCCCTTGGATCGAAAAATGGACGCCTCACACCGATGCAGACTCTTTTCGCATAGCATTCTACGCGGAGGTAGCGCCATGCTTAGCGAACCAAATCAATGGCACAACATCAGCAACACCTCCATTTCGTTTGGTTGTCTTTTCCTCACCAGATGACCACCAAGGTCATTGGTTAACATTATCAATTCATCATGCACTGTTTGATGGGGTATCTCTGCCGCTTATCCTGAAGTTCGTCGAAGACGAATTGCTGGCAAGGCCACACCCTGTTACTTGCTCTCCGGAATCGCTCCTGGAATATATGCATAATGCGAGGGTTGATGCAGGACGCCAGTTTTGGGCCGCAAGGTTTTCTGGTTTCGGTTGGTCCGAACATCGCCTGTCAAATGTACAAGTATCAAGCCAAGTTCGACGGAAGGCTATGTCTCTCACCACATCCCTGACCACTTTGGGGAAACTTCTGGCTCCCCATCAAGTGACCATGCAATCTGTGCTGACATGCGCGTTTGCGCTATCTCTGGCTAGGCATGTCCATCACAGCGATGACGTTGCCTTTGTGGTCTGTTTCTACGTTGTGGGTCCCACCACTTTCTGACGCAGATGCGATAGATCATTCGTGCAGGACGGCTACTTCCCGTCGAGGGTGCCGAACACTCAACATCCCCCACCATAAATGTGCTCCCAACTAGAGTTCGCTTCGACACGGAGGGTTATCTGCAACGTGTTCAGGCGGATATCTCGGCCGCGGTGGCGTTCGAACACTTCCCTCTGTCACATGTGCAAAAGTGGCTTCCGCCAGGGGTCGCCCCATTCGACACTCTATTTGCGGTTACCGTTAAGGACGATACTCGGTATGAAGTATGGGACATCCTGCGGAGCGAACTGCCCGAGCCTGATGTAAGCAACCACTTTTTGGAAACCTCGGTCGACTCTTGACTGCTTTAGTAGTTCCCGCTTTCAATCGAGATCGTCCTTGACAAGACCAAGGATACCCTTATCATCCAGACCGCTTATCACGACTGTGAATTCCTAGCTATGGGCATTGATAACATTTTTCATCAGTTTGAGGCTATCCTCCTTGATCTCCTCAACAGAGAAAACTGCTGCGTGCCATCACCTGCCCAAGTTGTTCAATACGTGAACCCGGTTTCGTCCACGACGAAGGCCCGTGACGATGTGGAAGATGAACTTGGGGAAAGCCTAGAGGCGGAAGACCTTGCACCATTGAGAGAAATTGTGTCGAAATTTTTCGGATTTCCACCAGAACGATTACATCCCAACACATCACTCATTTCTTTGGGACTGGACTCCATCCGATCCGTCGGCTTGTCTAAGATTCTCCGTCAACATGGTTATTCAACCAAAGCAGCGGATATCATGGGAAACCCTATCCTGCGGAAACTCGGTGTTTTCTGTGCGCGATCGCTCGGCCATTCCGCGCAGGCGGAAATCGACCAGGGTGTCCTTTTTTTGCAGAGGCAGTGCGAGAGAATCAAGGCCAGTCTCAACCCGTCAACATGTAAACTATCTATCAATGATGAAGTTGAGATATTTCCCACAACTGCACTCCAGACTGGTATGATATCCCAGGTACTTTTTTTTTCTCCTGGTTGCGCCATACTCAAAAAACCGCTTGAAAGACAGTTGCATCTGCTGGGAGCTTGTATTTCCACTCATTCGTCCTTGACCTCGACTCAGATACCAACCTGGTCCTTCTCCAAAACGCATGGAATCATGCTGTCCACGATCTCGATATTCTTCGAACTACGTTCCATCACGTGGCAGAGCTTGCATCCTGGGTACAAGCCCGGCATTCCATTGTAAAGCTCGATTGGCAGGAATGTATTTCGACACCATCGACGTTCTTTGAGCATACCGTCGATGAACTCTTCTGGCACCTCAAGCCGACCGACGAGTCTGCTTTCCGCAAACCACCGATGCATTTGCGGATTTTACGTTCTGACCCTAACGGTCTTTATCTTGTGCTCTTCATGCATCATGCATTGTACGACGGTCTCTCCATCCCCAGTCTGCTATCGCATGTCGAAGATATATACCAGAATAAGGAGGTTGCGCACCCGGTCCAGTTCTTTGACTTCATCCCGCGCATGTTATCCCAGCAACATCACGCAACCGCATACTGGACCGAGAGGCTTCAAAACTATCACCCGGTCACCCTACTACGCGACACGTCTCTTTCGTCAAAAGCAATTATTGCATCGAGGCCAGTCTCTGTCCAACGGGAGCTATTAGTGCAATTAGTTCACGATAACGCCGTCACCCTACAGTGTCTTGCGCAAGCCGTGTGGGCGAGATACTTGGCTTCATTGGATTCTTCGAACGATGTTGTCTTCGGACATATCGTCTCAGGTCGATCGTTCGACGATTGTGAAAATGTGGTTGGACCAATGCTTGTGAGCGTAAATCAGGATATAATTGGTGAAGATACTTAATCCAGCCTCAAATTCAGAATACAGTCCCTTGTCGCGTCCAGTTCTCTCCAAATATGAGCAATCGGGAACTACTTCAGTCCATTCATCGCGCCAATGTCAGTGCATTGCCTTGGCAGCACGTTTCACTTCGAGTCGTCCAGAACGAATTGCAGCTGCACGGCCTGTTGAGTAGTTTATTCCTCTTTCAACCTTGGCGTCCCCGTGTCCACAGCCACCTATGGACACTTCGCGAACCGGAGGAGTTTGATACCCGGATTCAGGTAAGTAGTACTACCGTTTACTCGCTGTCTGAATGGGCGACTTAAACCTGTCTAGTACCCCCTCAATATTGAATTTCACGAAGTGGAAACTGGATTCTTGATCAAGATGGCTTGCAGGTCCGACGCCATGGATGCTGAAACACTCGGTGGCGTATTGGCTGACATTGACATGCTGGTGAATGAGATGGTGTACCATCTCGACAGTCCAGCCACTGCCCCTACACTTATTGATGCGAGCATCCAGCTGGCTGACGTCATAAATCCGGCTTCTCAGCCAGCCGACACCGCTTATGTCCCTCCAGAATTGTTGGCTGCCCTTGCATCAGTGGCCCACTGTTCTGTAGATAATCTCTCCCCTTCGCACTCGCTTGTGGCCATCGGTGTGGACTCTATCACTGCCATCAGTTTAAGCGCCAAATGCAAGAAAGCTGGCCTCACAATCAGCGTTGTGGACATCGTTTCTAGCTTTACGATCGGCCAATTAGCTAGCAAGGCCACTAGGACCGACCTTGACACATCAAAGCCGCAATTCAACTCGCCCTTACTAGAGATAACGACCGAAGAGCGCCAGGCAATCATTAAACGATTTCCAGAAAGACGCCGCTCTCAGATCGCCTCGGTCTCAGTCGCTACAGAGGGGATGAAGTGGCTAATCGCAGCTTGGCATCGTAGCTTTCGCCAGCGTTTTCACCATGTTTTCGCATACAAGCTTAGCCCCGATATCAACATCCAACGGCTTCGAGAGGCATGGAAGGTTCTTATGGCGTATCACCCAATCCTGCGGTCGACATTCGCCTCAGCACCAGGATGTATTGATCCCCGAGTGGTCACACTTACATTAGACCCGGAGGACGCGAACTTAACTGAGGATTGCATTGAGCATGGTCAAGATTTACTTGCGCTCGCTGAGAAGACGGAGACTATCGTCAGGTCACCCTTACCTATCAGTGCCGCGCAAACGAAGGGTTTCATTTTAACGTCGAGATTGACGAACAATCGGTATCTACTGATTCGTATGCATCACTTCCAATACGATGCCCTTAGCCTCCAGCTTTTACTCCAAGATCTCTCGTCTGTTTATCTTGGCTCACCGCCACAAAACACTACAGATACCAACGCATTTTTGGCCGCGTTTACTCCGTCGTCGGCCAATCTCTCCGAGCAAAGACTGTACTGGCAGTCGGTTATGCCCATCCCATTTCTCCCAAGATATCTTCCACCACTGATACCTGAGGAGAATCGACCACCTTCGCTGGAGAGGATCGTTGTGACAATAACATCGGCTATTCCAGGGGCAACTGAGCTCAAGAAACAAGCCCAAGTGATCGATCTACCTTTACATTGCATCCTTCTTGCGTCTTGGGCATCGGTACAGGCATTTCATTCCTCTTCTGATCACGCTACGTTCGGGCTCTGGCATGCGGGGCGGACAGGATCGGTTCCAAACGTCTTGAACCTGGCCGTCCCATGCATGAACGTCTTGCCAGTACACATTCCCGTGTCGGAAAACCTCCTTGAGGTCGCCCGTAAGGTGCAACAAGATCTGTACAAACGTACACCCGTTATTCAACAGAGCAATCTGAGGAACATCGATGAATGGATCGCAGGAGGGAAAGGTTCGCCTCTTACTAATGTGTTCGTCAATGTATTCGAGATCGAGGAAGATAAACGGGAAAACAAGCTCTTTGACTTTGTCGAGGTAACTACTTGTCTCTTGTTTGGATGTCAAACGTTATTCATCCTCTACCAGATTGATTACACCATACCCGCGGAACCACTTGTATTTGAGGAATCCGAAGTGATCGACGCACCCCCTATTACCAAGTTAATTCAGGTCTGTGTTCGCAAACCTCATCAGATGAGACGAGTAAATGATAATATATGAACATCTAGGACGACGTTATGGTTGACATTGTAATCAACACAAAGTTGGATGTTATCACGATGTCCATTGAGAGCTCACGGGCGATCATGGACGCCGTCCGTGCAAAGGAAATTATCGATGTTTGGGCGACGGGGGTAAAGCGTTGTCTGTCGTGCTCGGTTTGAGAAGGCTCGGACAAAGAAAAGTAATTTGAGCGCACTTCTCTAAGTCGCATAGGTGGATCTTAGTTATTACTCTTCCGTATGGTGTCCTCTCCGGGCAGCATCGAGACACTGTTTCTCCAGGCCACTCAGCCAGACGACGTCAATGCCAGCGTCCCTCAACCTTTGTGCTCCCTCACACTTCACGAAGTCATCTGGCTCGCCTACTCCAATAATACATCGTTTGATCCCTGCTTTGATAAGTGCATCTGCACACGCCGGGAGGCCTGATGTTCTGACGGAGCAAGGCTCGAGGGTAGTATAGGCATCGGCGTACCGCAGAAGGTCCTCAATGGGTGGGGACGGGGACGCCGAGGGAAAGAGAGCTGCTAGGTGTGGCTTTGAGAGACCGAATGCCTTCGTCAACGCATTCGCTTCCGCATGTGTATTTCCAGGTAGCTCTCTCGAGTACCCCGTGGCCAAAGTGACTGGTTTCATGCCTGGTACGCGTGCTACCAGGACACATCCGACACAGAACGCAGTTTGCACGGGCACACAATCATCCGATAGTGCTTCGTTCAATGCTTGCTGCATGAGAATCATGTGTTCTTCCTCAGCGGTCGGGGTGTCGACCATGGTGAGTCACGAAGCGAGCCTGGAGTACTAGTCCTCATTGCAAGCAGTTTAATAGTATATCCGACTCCTGATACCGAACTTGAATGCGGCAACATGGCCAAGATTCTGTATCCCCTGCCTCCTCTGTCCAGCACGTCACGGTCAACGCGTCACCACTAAAAGCAGACCAGAAGGATCCCGAAGTTTAGGCCTGGTTTTGGGAGACTACCGATCCCAGGAGTTTTCCATTCAAACCACGATACATAACACAAAAATGTCTTGTTCAAACCATGTACTAATACGACTTGTCTCGTTGGTCAGGTGCACCAACTTGGAAGTGAAACTAGAGCTCGACTTTGTTCGCAGCCACTTTGTTCGAAGGTGATGCATGATGCCATGACATAACAATGCTCTCATCTGACGCTGGTTGTTAGGGTGTCTGATTTTTGCGGCAGAGAGGAACCCTCCTCCAAATCGTGGGACACGGGGACGTCGTGACGATAACACCGTGGTACACCGCGGGCAGACTAGTATCTCTGTACTCGCTTTGCTAACAATCAGGTCGGTTCGACTGTGCCGAGCCCATCAGCGGATTGATTTCGCTCGCCAACTTCCTCAACGGCTCCCTCGCTCCGCCTTCGCGGGCCGCTGGTGGGATAACCCTTTCGAGTATACTTGGAGTCGGGATCTGGAGGATCACCTGGACACTGGTATGTGGTCTCAGAAGCCTCGATGGCTAATCAGACGACTCTAGTATGATCCCATGCATCTCTGGTTAACTCCGAGTCGCCGTCAACAAGCCACGTCTGTCACTACACGAGGTCCTGGCTGTGCATGTACAGGGCTGCACAGCCAATTCACAACCACTCACAGGTCCATCGGCATTCTGAAAAGCGCATTGGGATCCGGGCTTTGGTCGTTCTTGTTTTGTCATGGACCCTTGATTTCCTTTCTTGCTGGCCGTCCTCCGATCACAGCTCTCAGCGGCCTGTGGTATCATGTGTCGGCTATAAAGCCTCTGAGTTCCATGCCAGTTTTGTTCGACCCATCCATCGATCATACTTTCTATATTAGTAGTGTTAATTGTCCTCGCTGCGACCGGGCAAACGTCAGCTCAAAACATAGATGGTCGTGAGTATGGCATCTAACAGCTTTCCTCTTTTTGAGAATTCCTTGCAGTTGCTCCGAAGGCCTATCTTTCGCTGCCCCTTGGAGTCATCAAACCGTCGGGGTGGTGGCTGTATGACCAAGTGAGTTTTAATTCTATTTACTTGTAAGTCACTCTGTTTGACCCATCCGTGAAGTTAATGGTTCAGACAAATGGTCTAGCTGGCCATGAACACGATTTTTATGATTAGTGCGCCAACCCCCACCGCGTTCTTCGCTTATCTGATGAAAAGTTCATTTATTTCCCTCCAGTGTCGCACAATCTGATTGGCTTGGCGGTGATCCTTACTACTCGGATCTTGAAGAAGGTAGGCATATCGTTGTCTTCCAGAATGGCTTGATTGTCTTAATTATCGCTCTGTTAGCCGGCAGTTACTGGTTTGTAAGCAAAGTGTTCTTCGCAATCGAGAAGGAATCGATTCATTCTTGTAACTCCAGAATGACTTGGTGCCTAACATCGTCATTGTGGACAACACTAACATTCAAACCCAAACTCTGGAATTCCTCAACTTTGTCATCGAGCATCAGGATTCGACAGGATGGTTGGGCCCGGAGGTGTTCAACACCTCCAAGCCTCGCTATCTATGGGGAAGGTTGTCTTGATCTAGAACCCAGGATTTCGCTGACTAGTTCGTATTTTCAGATATCCCTTCCTTTTTGGGGCGATACAGATGCTTCAACATGCTCAAGAATGGCACTGGCCTTGAACCCTGGGCCAAGACGCGTTGGGAAGACTTTGTTATCGCTTTGCAATGGTGAGATCATAGAAAGTGAGAAAGCTCACCTCGGACTAAGGAACACCTAAGGTTGTACGAGAACCAACCCGAGGACAACGAAGAACTACTATTGAACACGATGGCCCTGTTGAGGGAAACTGGAGACGACTGGGAACAAGTATTTTCTGAGCAGGTATTACTCAGGCTTTTCTCGTTCCACCCATTGAGTTCCCAACTGATCTCGTTAGTACTTTCCCACGACGGCTGCTGAGGATTTACCGAATCCATTCAACAATCCTCTTATCTGGCATGGCGTTAATATGGCTGAAGGGCTCAAAGCTTTACCAGCGACATATCGCTTTACACACAACAAGACATGTTTGTGTCACATTACATCATTTTCATAATCCTTTTATGAGTTTTCCCTTGACTTCAGATCTTGATCTGGCAAGTCAAGGTTGGGACCTATTATTCAAATATCACGGTCGTCCGTCTGGTATCTTCGCCGCGGACGAATATCTTGCGGGCCTTCAAGCAGCTCGAGGGCAAGTGTCCATTCCCGATATTACATACGTGACTGAGTGCTGAATAATGAATCCGTGACCAGCACTGAGCTGTGCGACGTCGTGGTATGTTACCAGTTATTTCACGGGTGTATGCTTCTGATCTAGCCCCCAGGAAGCCATGTTTTCGTATGTGAATCTCTTGATCATGACCCCTTCGCTCACGAATTTTCTCAGAGGGTCATACCTGTTTCAAGTCGTCAGTGACATCAAGTTTGCAGACAGAGTGCGTCTTTGGGTGAAGATAGTTCCCCGAACCAACCTTACGTGACCTTAGGTTGAAAGGATAGCTTACAATTCTCTCCCTGGAACTTTGACTGGAAGTCAGGATTGAGGATCTTTGAATGGTGACATGGTGACTAACTCCATCGGTTATGCAGCCATGTGGTTGCGTCAATACTTACAGCAGCAAAATCAAGTTGCGGCGATGAACATGACTCCGTAAGTCAGTTCAATTCTCTGTCTCTCACTTTCACCAATGTACTTCACAGTGATCCCTTCCCAACTGACGGGTGATATCCTCCACTGATACAACACTCCTGTATCTGACTGGGTTCCAGACCATACTCGAATGTATTCGGCCTCCAACCCAATTATCCGTAAGTAGACAATTTTCGTTGTGCAAGACACACTTGTCGAATTACTTTGCAGCTGTTGCACTGTAAGTCATCCACAAGGCTTCCCTAAGTTTGTTACCAACGCATTTGTTACCACTCGAGATGACTTCGCTTGTTCATGTCTATTTGGGATCTTTCAACGTGTCAACCACCTTGGCAAACGGTTTGACATATTGCCCTGTCGATCTCAATTAATCTCACAGAGATAAACGTAGGAAACAAGGTGACTGTCAATACCGACACGCTTTACCCTTTCTCAGATACCTTGAAGACAACCATCACCGCAACCTCGCCCTTCACATATTATGTCCGTATCCCAAGCTGGATTACTGAAGGTACTATCTCAGTGAACGATGGTCCCACAACACGGGTGAGTCCTTCGAATGGTCTTCAAGCCGTTCGGGTCAATCGGGGAACTACGACCTTTTCCCTGGGTCTTCCTGCGGAGATTACGTTCGGTGTGTGCTGCGACCCCATATTCCTACACGACGAAAGTTAACATCGGCAAATAGAGAGCAGGCCGGAGGACTCCATCGCTGCTCACCGTGGTTCTCTTCACTATGTCTTTGATATCTCTCGTAACCAGACGCTCCTCGCGCGGAACACTGAACAACCCCTCGCAGTTGACCTGCAATTCGTGCCCACAGAGGAATGGCAGTACGCTATTGACGTCTCTACCTTGACGTTCCACAACAACCCACCATCATCTGACGAACTCCCGACACCGGTATTTGACGCTGGTCTCCCCCCTTATACCATCACTGCCTTAGTTTGCCCTATTGAGTGGAACCTGGCAGGAAGTAACTTTGTGACGTCTCCTCCCATTGATCCCGTGTGTACAGGTGCACCCAAGAACATCACGCTCTGGCCTTATGGGGTGTGCAAATAGAACCCTGTCGTTCCCTGTTTACTGATCACACTTTCAAGGCTACCAAGCTTCGTATCATTCCCCACGTTTACTGTCCAACAGTGAGCGTGTAGACATGTGTTTTTGGAAAGAATTAGTTGCAGG
>QFEM01004793.1:0-27440 GCA_003316205.1 Boletus bicolor
GGCGGGTGGCGTAAAGGAAAAACAAAAAGGTGGATGATATGCTATACGTACGAAACAATGACCAACGGCTTCTAATTCTCATCCTGATATCCCTCCCAAACCAAAAAAAAAAGTGGGTTGTGTGCGCGAAATCGATACCAATGGCACCTCGCAAAACCAAGATGTGGAAGAAAAAAAAAAGGAGGGGGGGAAGAGAAGAGGAAAAGCCAGGGAGACGAACCGATGACTGAACAAGGAACAGGGGATCGGCGATCATGGTGCCTGATGTAGCTGCGTGATGAAATCCATGTCATCGCTCCCACCAAACGTCGACCGATGACTTTCGAAGTTCATTGCATGCGACGTCATCCTCAGGGCCCGCAACGTCTCATGCACGTCGCCAGATGGCCCCTCATCCACTTCACCATCCGCATATCGTTCCTCCTGCCCCATCTCAGCTCCGTCCTCACGCTGGCCTGGACTCTCAGACTCGGGCGAAGGCATCGCTTCAAGATATGCCTGCAGAATGGACATGTGGCCAGATTGTTCATCCGGCCGCGCGCTCGGGGGAAGTGGGAAATCAGAGAGCTCCGACATTCGTGACGCGTCGGAAGTCGTCAAATAGCTCGATCGGACCGCATCAGCTGACAACCCGTACCGTTTCGTCACAGGACTCGGAAAAACAGCCTCGTCCTCCCGAATGGACAGGTGGGTCGACACTCGGATAGGAGATTGGATGGGGGAGGGTGCGGTGGCGGCTTCGAACTGACCATGCTTGATGGGATATCCTGTTATCGTACATGACACGTCAGCAAGGCTCCCCAAATCCGACCAGATCGTGCATCCTTACCAAACGTGTCGTTCTCCTGTTCTTCTGACGGACTCTCCAAAACAGACGCTGTATAAGACGATTTGATATCTTCCGGGATAACCATGATAGGCTGTACAATGGAGCCACTCCCCTCTTGAATGGGCAGATGCATTTGCGAAGACGATTCCATAGGTGGAGGGGAAGATGACGACCGGGCCAAATCCATGAACACAAACTTGCTCCCACTCTCGGTCGAGCGTTGGTCCTGAGATTCGCTGCTCTGGAGACGTGTCGGATCGGAGGGCGTTCGCGACGGATCTCGCCGGCCATGAACCCTCTCACTCAACTTGCGAACAAGGTGAGCGAGCGGGCTGCTAGATGCTGAGCTGTGGACGTCACTTGGCACCTGGCTAATGGCCAGACTTAGTTCTTGGCGCCGATCTCTACAAGCAGGATGGGGGTTGTAAAAGAGGTCCTGGAATTCGTCAAGATCGTCTGGGTTGTCAAGCGCAGACATGACCATTTGAATGGTGGAACTGGTCAAGGACGGGGGGTCACTCATGGGCAGTGAAGCCGAATCCGGTTCCTCACGTTGCAGAATGATTTCGCGCAAAGACTGTTTCTCGGAAGACGGCAATTCGACTGCAGGCAATGATTCATGTTCCACGTTGGCTTGCTTGGCTTCCGGAACATCCGCTGGCCGGGGAAGGGAAGCATACACGAGCGCCTCACCAACACCATACCGCTCAAAATCGACGTGACTGAGCGATACATGCGGGTAGAAAGTGCGTTCTGTACACACTGCGACCTCTTGGCCTACTGTTGTCTTCGGCGTAGCACCTTCACCACTCTTGCCGCCTAATCGTTCAGGCTGAGCGGACGCAGACCGGTACGGATGTGCGATGGGAGTTATCGGTGGATGGATGGCCGCGCGCGGCGGCAATCGATGTCTCAGGCTGACATCGCTGGTAACGCCAAGTTGAGGTAGGTTGGAATCAACCGCCGATGGATGCGGGCCCGCATACTCAGAGGACTTGTGTGTACGCTTCGATGACCAGCGACTCTCCCGGTCGCCTTCCTGACGTCGAGGTCCGGACACGGAGGAATGACCTGGCACCCCGAAGTCGCAACTCTCTGAAGGTGGTGTTGAAGTGATGGCAATGCCGACTTCACCGCTCGGAACGATTTGGAATGGAGAGACCTTGGCCGCCTCTGATGCTCCCTCAGCGGTAGAATCACCTAGGTGGGCTGTACCTTGCACGTCGATTCTTGAGGATGATGGTACCTTTTCGTCGGCGGAGGCACCGTAAGACTCGTCTTGACCGATTCCACAAAAGGCACCCGCTTTCAAGAACGCTGTTTTGCTCCACGATCCATTTCGAGAGTGGCCGCGCGGTAGAATATTCCGCGATGATTTGGAAGAATTAGAGGTGGTTAGAGAATGTGAATGTGAATGAGAGTATGTGTGTGAGTGCGAAGTGTGAGTGCAAGAGTACGCTGAATGTGAATACGAGTGTGAATATGCCTTAGAATGAGATGAAGAATTGCTTGGTTTGGTGACGTGCACGGTTGGCATGGTACTTTGGCTTCCAAGTAGCGTACGGGCAGCAAGAAGTTCCAGATTAAATTGAGCTTTGCCAGTTTCCGAAGTGTGGTGACCGTGAACGTGTCTCGCACCGAGAGACTTGGAACGTGCGCGCGAGAACGAACGGGTGTGTTTGTTTCCAAGGGACTTGGAAGCCTGCTGTTTCCACTGAGCTCGCTGTTGCTCAAACGCCTCCCCCTCATCGATAACCCTATAGATTTCGGTTGAGAGGAACAAGGATAACAGAGACAAGAAACTTACTGTGCTAGCGAGAGAGGTGGATCCGGTAGAGGAAGCTCAGCGTCACTAGCAGGAACCTCGTCAGGCGTTGATGCGGGTGTGGGTTCGTCCAGTAGTGTTTCCAATGCAGGTTCAAAACCAGCGCGCGGAGTGGCAGACGTAGATGGTTGGCTGCCTAGATCCGCTGCAGACCGTGATCTTGTGAGTGCAGGAAGTGTGGGCCTGACATTCGAAGTAATGGGCGTGACAGATACTGCGCGAGGGCGTGCAGCCGGGAGAGAGGGAAAGATAACTGCCAAGTTCCTATCTGGCTCACCTTCCACAGGGTTACTCGCAGGACTTTGAATGCTCCTGCCGGCAGCCGTATGTGGACGCGGTGCCTGCTTGACCTTGAAACGGGGAGAGGGAGAAAGCAAAGCATCCCACCAGGTTTCGGCCGATAGCCAACGTTCCTGCCCCTTTGACCTTGTTGGAGCCTTCTTTTTGATAACTGATCTAGAACGAACTGGGGCTGCTCCGGAGGCCAAATTTGGGGTGGACCTGGACGTCTTGAGCTGGAATTGTGACATGTCCGGGTGACTCTTGGATGCTTCGTGCCCAGGTTGTGATGGCGGTAATCTGACATGTGCAAGCCCCGTATTGATATCAGAGCGGGAACCCTGGGAATGATGTTGGAAAGAGATAGCATGACGCAACGGTGGGATTATCTCGGTGGTTTTGGAATATGGCTGCGAACCAAGAGGAGAGGAATATGCATAAGGATGCTGAACCTGGGTATGGGACGGGTAAGAGTCCACTGGGGAAGAATGCTGCGAGTCTAAATCCGGGTTTCCGACGAGAACTTGTTGTCGAGAAGAGAGTCGCTTGGAGGGGGAAATGTTTGTTGCATCTGGGCAGGGAGAGGTAGAGTGGGAAGGGAAAGTGGGAGTCAAAGAAGCGTAGTAGGAATAATAATACTCCTCCTCGTCGGTATGGAGTGGAGAGGGAAGGGAAGATGGGTTAATAAGATGTACCTCTGTTTTACTACAGTCAGAGACCCATCTGCCGGAGACAGAGTGGGGAGGGACGAGAAGTTCTTGTTGGGGTTGTGGCAGTTGGACGACGGGAGTTCCGTGAGTCGACTTTCTTTTGGAGCTGAAAGTAAAGAAAGTTGTACAGCTAGATCGCTTTGCGCGACTCGGAGGAACGGGAGGGCGATGGGCTGGGCAGGGTGATTCGCTTACGCCGCCAATGGGAATGAGGAGGTGCGGGGGCGATGGCGCGGTATTCGAGCGTGCCCGTGAGAGGTTCGGAGGGTCAACGCGAAGGTCGGGGTCAGTGGCACGAAGGAGGGGAAGGGGGCTGCCTCTGAAGGGGTCAAACTCTGGCTCGCCGAGACGGTCATGAGCGACGAGCCTGGCGGGGTGGTCCTTTGCGTGTTTTTCCTGATTGGGGAGACGGGAGGAGGACTCAGGTCTATGATTTGAACCGAAACCGAGACGAGCGGGTAACAGGCAGGACAGGACACTGGAGCTCTTGAGGACCATCAAGGCCGGTTGGGAACAGGGCGGAGGGAGACGGGAAGAGAACGCGAGAAGCGAAGGCGGAGTGTGTCACATCCAGAGCTTGGCAAAGTTAGCACGAGACGAAGTTGAATTGAAAGGGGTGTACTCACCAGAAAAAGGTCAAAGAGGGAAACGCGGGGACATGGGGGAGAAATGGGCTACCCTCACTGTATCACACAGCGACCAGGGATAATTTTACCGACGGGTTTTATCACAAACGCTGCTGACATCATCTCCCACGGAACTGCCCTCACCCGGTGAACCCGGTCACCCGATCACTGCACCAATGAAACCAGTACAGTACATGCACTGACTCTTGCATAACGAACACGAGCATCACATCCCATCAGTCCAATCCTGTCCAGTAACGGCCCAGTTGCACGCCGGAGAAGAGCCCTCGGTTACTGGCACCCGTCGACTCCCGTCGACGGTCTGACAGTCCCAGGTTTCAAGGTCAAGCAGTTGAGCTGGTATCTACCTCACCATGTGATGTGGTGCACATGCCTCGCTCGGGGACTATATCGATAAAGCGTATTATTGATCGGGATCTACGTTGTAAAATTCTACTTATCTCGTGTGACAATTTGTACCATGACAAGCCACACGCCCCATCGCACGCCCCTCCGTCGCGTCTCCCAAGGCTCACTCTTTGCCCTCTCCCGCTCCCAACAGAACCCAGATGCCCCGCACGGCCTCGGGTTTATCGAACCTGTCATGTCCGAGCTCGTCGACGAGGCAGAAGCTCTCCATGCAAACGTAGAAAACCTCCGCTCCCTCAGCAACTCCCTCCGATCCTTCAACGAGAGTTTCGCAAGCTGGCTGTACGTGATGGACATGAATGCGCTCACCACAGACTGGCTTCAGGTACGTGCCAATCGCTGGTTCGCGGATAAGCCGAGATGGTGGATATACGCGCAGGCACCAACGGACGTATCATTTCATTTGGCAAAGAAACGTGCTGGTGCGTTGCATTCCTTTGCTCTCGATCGCATCTGATCTCTCTCTCGCGTGTAGAGGAAGATGCACGCGCCGCAGCCGAAGCTGCAAAGGCAGCCCCGCCACCACCCTCTGCGCCTAACGCAAGCGCCACCACGGATGTGGACAAGACGACTTACAACGAGACCGCAGACTATGAAACGACATTTACCACTGCACTCACGTCCACGTCTGCTAATGCAAAGTCTGTCCCACCAAAAGCCCTTTTGAAGAAGAAAGGAAAGCCGAAGCTGACTGCCAAGGAAAAGAAAGAACGAATGGTGCGTGCTTCTCTTCTGCCGTGCTCACGGGTGGGTCGGAACTGATCTTGGAGCACGCAGATGGCAATCGAGAAGATTATCATGTGTCTCCCGCTCGAGTTTCGCGGGAGCGACCCCGTACGTGCCCCGCCTCACTACCCAGCGAGATGACTTGATGGACCACGTTGGGCAGGGTCTACGTCGAAACATGGAAATGGTCATCGAGTTCATGATCGACAACGATGGTCGTGGCGTTAAACGTATGTATACGCGTACGTCCAAACTCTATTATCCATTTACCCATGCACAGTGATCGAGCTCATCACCCCACCCGACCTTAACCAAGCTCGAGTGAACAAATGCCTCATCGCTCTCGTGAACAGGAAAATCGTCCACAAGGATAGTGCTTCAGTAAGCACGATCAGTCCTCTTCCTCTCTCACTATATCGGAAATGATGACTGACAGGGCTCGGTGCTGTATCATTGGCACGGATTGTCTTGACAATCTGCCTGATCTGATCGACCTCACAAAACGATGATACGACACCGATTCCCTGGAAGAGGATCATATTGAGATCCGGACGATAGTTATACGCGCTAATGACATGTCGCATCACTAGGTACAGTCGCCACTTCCTGACCATACACATGTCTTCCTGGAAGGAAGTGAACCCCAGTGTCGAGCAGGGGCAAATTGCAAGCTCTCCAAGGAACTCGGTTTGTGTCCTCGGACGACGATCGCACGCTTAGTGGTAATGCGTTTGTAGCCCTGACTGATACGACATCTGTTGGAGTAACAGTGCACTGAATGGTTGGTCAATGTGGACGACCAGGCCGTAGATTACCATGGACGTCAGCTTGATGACCGTTACTTTTTCCAGTGGTACTACTGAGAGAAACACGGCACAAAATGTCACCGTCCCGCGGGACATTGGGAACACGTGTGCACGGACCTACTGCTGCTCCAAACACCACCCAGATACCTCATATAGGATCGATTCCTCGAGGCCGTCATGTCTGAGCTCATTCACGAGGCAAAAGCTTGCCATAAAAAATGTAGACAATTCGACGAGTTCATCCAGTCATTAAAAGAGATTCCCCGACTTATCCACGATGGAGATGCCTAACCAGACTGGCTTCAGGTGAACGCACCGACGGTGCACCGTTTCCATTAGAAAAGGGTGGTTATGTCGGATAATCTCGGATCTCCACTCTCAGAAGCGGTCTGGTCCGTCTCGCATATAAATAAAGGTCCCCAAGCCACTGCCCTCTGGGCCGGAGGGCGATTACCATCACGGAACTGGCGCACAAGTTTGGTGTGGACCTTGATCCACGTATCCACTTTGGTTGCTCGAAGCATAGGAGAGCATGCTGCAGCCAATCCTCCAACTTCCAGGCATCATCGTTTGTGAAGGTGTTCCAAGACTTTTTTTACATTGGTGAGAATTGGCCAGCGAGAATCAAAGCGAGCATTTTGAACAACCTAGCTGTCGAGTATCTCGACTACTATGGGGAACATCTTTGAGGTGTCGCGCATATGTCCGCCAGTACAGACCAGCCTTTGACGTTGGTATAAATCACTTCCAGTACGTCCAGCTCGAGCCGGGAGAGGAATGCGCAGACATCATGTCAAGCTACTGCGAGAGGTCATAAACCGAGTTGTCGATTTTGCCTGTTCGTAGAAATATCGAAATATATCGGTTCCAAATTGGAGGGAAAAAGTATGAGAATACGACATGCGCTCGATCACACTGGCCAGTATATCACGTTGGTAAACTCGGAGGGTACTTGAGAGATCTCTGGCATTTCTGTGGCTTCCACGTCGATGACGGTGATACAGTCTACCTGCGGGACTTGGCGTTGGGCGTCTGAGGGTATTGCTAGCGTCAACGAGGCATGTTTGTGATGCCAGCATTCGTGCCCTGGAGAGACGCGTAAGAACGTCTGCAACGTCAACCCATCCGACGTCAATATCAGCGAGCGCAAGCTACTGAAGAAAAGTGCCTATATATGAATAAGAATGTGACTTGGTACGACGAACTGACATACGCTCGTCTCTCATTTTGTGCAGAACATTCATCCTGGAGTATGACCGCTCGCTGTTCGAAATACGGGGTCGTTTCTTGTGGAGCATGTTGCGAGTAGGGCTAATACGGACTGTCTGCTCATCATGAACAGCATATGACGAGCAATCGCCAGTTCCATACCCTTAGAGTCTCGGAAGGGTTCGCTGACGTCGACTGCTTGCCTGGTCGTCGCGATGATGTCACCTAGCTGAGATCCGAGTAAGAATAAGCGCCAAAGACACGAGGCACCAAGGAAACGTGTTTATAGAGCGACTTTGCGTACCACGAGTAAATCGAACCACCTCGTTCTTTCGCCCTTCGAAGCCCACGACCGAGTACCATCGGTGAGGATGTCGCCGACAAAGACCGGTGCGTACGAACAGTTTTGAGGAGTGATTGACAAGATTGTGCAATGCTGACGACTCGGCAAGACCCGACAATAGTACTTGACACTGGTAGTTCTCGTATCGTGTGTGCAGTTGCATTCCACCCTGATGGAATGCATGTTTTTGGCTGCACGGGCGACAGGATTCAACGATGGCGACTTGCAGACGGTCAAGAAGCCGGAAAGCAAACAGGAATGAAGTTATACGCCATTTCTGTATCGCGGGACCACAAATGGATAGTGTGTGGGACTCGCGAGGGTGCAAGCGTATGGGATGGAGAGCTGCATAAAAAGGTCATTGATGTGAAGGACGTGAGCGGCTCGGTGATGGCAGTCGACGTCTCTTCGGACTCGACCAGGTTTGCCACTGGGACTGGGTACCCTGACAAGCAAGTAAGCATCTGGAGCCTCGAAAGTGGGAAGCGACTCGTTGGCCCACTCAAACATGTGAATAGCCACTATGTCACTGTAGTCAAAATTTCCCCCAATGGCGAGCACATCGCCACTACATGTGGTAGAGGCTCGATCCGCATTTTCGACTCTCGCAATGGTGACCTGCTCATCACCGTCGAGACTACCACACGCTCCAGATGGCCAATCACTCCGCTCGCATGGTCTAAGAATGGTCAACAAATTTTTACTGCATCGGATAATGACAAAATCAGGTCTTTCGATCCGTCCACTGGGACCCTGCTTGCTGAATCCCAGACTCTCAATGGCGGGAATGTCGAGTCTATCGCTCTGGCCACCAACGGAATGTTTATTGCTACCTTCGCGGGCTGCAACATCTCATTCCTAGATGCATCTACACTCAAGCAGATTTGCCCTGACATTGAGGAGAGTGAAAGGATTGAGTCAATTGCCCTCTCCCCGGACAGCAGCCATCTTGCGACTGGACGACGTGACGGGAAGGTCGCCATCCATAACCTCAGCAGTATTCTCCCAGACCTGGTGGGATTTCGCCATCCCGTCACTGACAGAGTTATGCTGACTTCATTGTGTACTTAAGGCAGAAGCTGGAAAATCCAGTTCCCTCAAGTCCGAGACCCATAGCACTAGTGAAGACGGTGGAGGCGATCTCCTCGAGGTATCTGTATGTCCTTTCCCACCTCTCGCAAGTGCTTATGATGTTATAGGTCGAGGTGCCGTCGAGCACGCCTGCCCTACAGTTTGATTTTGATGAAGTTGGTTATCACTATGTTTTCCTTGTGCTAACGTGCTGATGCTGCTGTAGCCACCATCTCCGACATCTTCTGCCGATCCACGCGAGTACGAGGACATGCCCCTTGGCGCGTCCCGTGCTATGCCACATTCGTTGAATCCCCTACCTATGACCTCCCCTCCAGATGAAATTATTGATACTGCCAGGTCATCCAAGGGCAGTCTGACCCTCAAACGGTTGCTACAGACGTCACTCAAGAAAAGTAACAAGGACTTGGCTGTACATAAGCCCGATCGACCCTCCCGAAAGTCGTGTCAGTCTGTCGATCGCCATTCTCGTTCCCAGTCACCACCAAGAATGGATGCCACACACGCGTGACCTTCATGGATGGCTGCCGCTAGACGTAAGCGAGTGAGTGTTCTTCCCTGATAGACGATCGGGTTCGGTGTGTTTAACATATCATCTTTAGTGAGCGGTTGCAAAAGCCATCCCCATCGTAAGGCCACAGGTTTGTTGTTCCTCGGACTTCTATGCGGGTACTCATATCACGCTACAGCGTAAATCCCATACAAAGCGTGTGAACCCCAGCCATCCAAAGAACGATGCTTCCGGTAGCGGACAAGGTCCTGCAGATCCAACTGAAGCAGACCCCGTGTGTCTTTTTCTGAACATGCAGACCACGCCACGACAGCTCACGTCCCATTAGGCACAACCAGTGAACAACCTACCTCATCCCGCAACCGCAATGGTCCATGTAACGGTCCGTATACATTCCTTTAGCTTATGCTGTTAGACTCACAGTGGATCAGCACCAGCAAGAATCAGGCTACGCCTTCATTTCGTTCAGGTTACCAGCATGGATGTTGTGTCGCAGCTCAGGTACTACTGAAGATGGGACGCATTAATTTAATGTAGCAAGCTGTGTAGACACTTATTTAGACATTGATAATGCAGTCCTTCGAGTCAGTGTTACCTCGTAACATTAGTATGAGTCTTGACACGCCCTTCCGTGATCGCCAGGCATCTAGCAGCCACCTTGCCACGGAATTGGGATTGTAGGACAGTGTTCAATAGACAAGAGTTTGCATTGGGAGTCTTAGGATGTCGAGTTCCGTTGTTTTTTGTTAACGTGCTTTCGCATGAAGTGGTATTATAAGTCTATGTGTTTCGAGCGCTGGGGTGGCGAACGTGACACTAAGCTCCGTGATGAGGGACCGAAGCCACAGGCCCTCCAGAGTGACAGGAGTGGCCGCCATGTACTCCGGTGGTCTGCTTCTTCGAAACACGTGACATGAGACCGCCCGCGTAGTACCAGGCGTATCCACTGACGGAACGGCGACCCGTCTCATTAGCCCAACTTGCGTCAGTATACGCATGAAGGCCGCTATCGATTTATAACGTAGATGAAGGTTCGTTGTCCCGACCAGGTAACGCAGGACGCGCTTGGCGGTGGCAAAATGATGGAGCTCGGGCTTCGTGTTGTGCTGTGCAAGGGCGTTGACGATGTACAAGATATCGGGGCAAGTGTTGACAGAGAGGTAAATCAGTTCGCCTACAATCTTCAGATAGGCGGAACGTAGGTCGGGAACGTCTGGGTACCACGCTGTGGGGTTACCAAAAAGGGCCTCTGGATCCGCAGGGAGACGAATGGGGTTGCAAGCTGACAGCCCATATTCTTGCAATAGAAACGCAATGTATTCAGATTAATGCATCCATATTTTGCGCGCCGCTCTGTCCCGTTCGAATTGAACCCCCAAGTATTTCGTAACTGGCCCGAGATCCTCGATACCGAATCTCTCTAGGATCCTCCTCTTCACCTGTTCGAGGAAAGGTCTCGAGTTTGACACGGCCATACCGTCGTCCACGTGCCAATCGATGAGGCTACGAGTGCAAACTGTGCCGACCGCTGGCTCCACTTCATCACAGTAAAAGAGCGCGCGATCGGAATTGGTCCTGACAAAGCCCAAGCCGGCCATGGCAGCGCGCACCTGCTCCTACCATTGCAGAAAGGCTTGCCATAAAAATGTAGACAGCTCGGCAAATTCCTCCAGTCGCTTGAAGGGAGTCCCAACCGGTCCACGATGGAGATGAACGCAACTAGACTGGCTTCAGGTAAGCGAATTGATGGTATATCGTTTTCGTTGGAGAAGGGTTGAAGAAGTGTGGTACCAGTATGTCGAATCTCCACTCTCAGAAAGGGTCTTGTCCGTCTCGCATATAAATAAAGATTCCCAAAGCCATTGCCACTTCCCCCTGGACCGGAGGGTGGTTACCATCACGGAAGTAGACAAAACGACCTATGGTTGACGCACAAGCTTAGTGTGAACCATGATTCACGTATCCCCTTGGTTGCTCAAGGCATGGGAGAACGTATCGCAGTAAATCCTCCAACTTCCAGGCATCATCGTTCGTGAAGATTCCCAATACTTTTCTTCCGAAAACGTTGGTGAGAATCAGTCGACCAGCGTCAAAGCGGGCACTTTGAACAGCCATCGCTGTCGAGTATATCGACTACTGTGAGAAGCATCTTTGCCGAAAGCGTGAGGTGTCGTGTACATATCCACCAACTGGAGCTAATCATGACCTCGGTATAGAGCATGTCAGATTACTGCGAGTGTGTAAACCGTGTTGTCGATCTAGCCTGTTCCTTAGATGATCATATATGGCGCTTCCAAATTCAAGTTGCCTTGGAGGTAAAAAAAAAAAAGTATGAGAACATGACGTGCACTCGATCACACTGACCTACATACCGCATTGCTCTGGTGATTTTGTGGCCTCCATGTGAGTGCCTGTGATACCGTCTACCTGCGGTGAACTAAGGTCCAAAAAGAAATTCAGTGGTGACGTTATCTGGCGGATCCGCTCACCCCCCTTGCGCCACTCCCAAATTTACCAGACCGTCTATCGACGGCTTGCCTTGCGCTGCGCCTCTTTTGGAGGGGCTGGTCACCAGACTACCTGCCACGAGAGAAAACCCATATTCAGAACGAGGAAACGTCTTAGAGAGACTTTGCGCACCCCAAGCAAACCAAATCACCTCTTCTTTCACCCTTTGAAGCCCACAACTGACTACCATCGGAGAGAATGTCGTCGACAAAGACCGGTGCGTAGCAGTTCTGAGTAATCGTGCAATCCTGATGATTCAGTAAGACCCGACAATACGCCTTGACACCCGTGGCTCTCGTGTGATATGGACAGTCGCGTTCCACTCTGATGGAATGCATGTTTTGAGCGGGAGTGGCGATGGGATTCGACTATGGCGACTTTCGGACGGTCAAGAGGTCGGAATGCAAACAGGAATGCAGTTGCGCGCCATTTCTGTATCGCGGGACCACAAATGGATAGTGTGTGGGACTCGCGAGGGTGCAAGTGTATGGGACGGAGAGCTGCGTGAAAAGGTCACCGAGGTGGAAGGCATAACCGTGGTGTATGCTGTCGACGTCTCCCTGGACTCGACCAGGTTTGCCACCGGGACTTTTGGCAAGGAAGCGAATATCTGGAGCATCGAAAGTGGGAAAAGACTTGTTGGCCCACTCAAACATGACCACTATGTCACTGGAGTCAAGTTTTCCCCCAATGGCGAGCACATCGCCACTGCCTGCATTGGTGGCTCAATCCGCATTTTTGACAGTCGCAATGGTGACCAACTTATTGCCATCAAGACTACCACAGACTCAAGAGGGCCATTCACTCCGCTCGCGTGGTCGAACGACAATCAGCAAATTTTTGCCTCATCGAAGGACAACAAAATCAAATCGTTCAATGTGTCCACGGGCTCCCAGCTTGCTGAATCCCTGACTCTCGATAGCGGCAACGTCAATGCTACCAGTGCTCTAGCCTCTAACGGCAAATTCATCGCTGCCTATGCAGGCAATGACATCTCATTCCTGGATCCATCTTCACTCAAACGGATTTGCCCGGCCATCAAGGGCAGTGCAACGGTACTCTCAATTGCCCTCTCCCTGGACAGCAACTATCTTGTGACTGGACAACATGAAGGGAAAATTGTCATCCGTCACCTCGGCGATATTCTCCCGGAATCGTATGGTCCATTCAATGTAAGCATACGTTATTGGTCGCATGTCGGATCACCCCTATTTCATCTCCCATGTTAACACACCACATTAGGCACCCACTCATGAGGAACGACAACCAGACGGACAGCATTCAACCTCGGGCGGCGATGACAACGAACAACCGGACCTGGCAGGAGTGCGTCATTCCTCCAAAAAACAAAAGAATCACGCTGACTGCATCGCGTACGTAAACCAGGAAGAGCCTGGGCGATCCAGCCTACGCGAGCCCGAGATCCGTAGTGATGACGGTGGTCTCCTTGAAGTATCCGTCTGTTCTTTTCTCCCTGAAAGCGAGTTCTCACGACGACATAGGTCGAGGTGCCGTCGAGCACGCCAGTTCCACAGTTCAATTTTGATGAGGTTGGTGATCACTATGTTCTCCCCGTGCCAACGTGCTGATACTGCTGCAGCCACCGTCCCCGACATCTTCTACCAATCCCCGCGAGGACGAGGAGCTGCCGCTTGGCGCATCCCGTGCCGTGCCACATTCGTCGGATCCCCTACCAATGTCCTCCCCTCCAGTGCTACCTGCAGACAAAAATATTGATATTACCAGGTCATCCAAGGGTGGACCGATGTTCAAACGGTTGTTACAGATGACGATCAAGAAGAGCAACAAGGTCCCGGCTATACATAAACCCGATAGCCTCTCTCGAAAGTCGCATCAGCCTGTCGATCGTCATTCTCGTTCCCAACTACCAGCAAGAGTGGATGCCACACACGAGGGATTTTCGTGGATGGCTGCGGGTCGACGTAAGAGGGTAAATGCTCTTCTCTCGTAGACGATTGGATGCGGTGTCTCTAACATATCATCTTAGCGAGCGGTTGCAAAAGCCATCCCCATTGTAGAACCAGAGGTTCGTTGTTCTTTGGATTTATATGCAGGTACTCAGCACACGTTACAGCGTAAATCCCATACAAAGGTTGCGGAACCCAACCATCCGAAGAAAGGTGTTTCCCGTAGCGGACAAGGTGCTGCAGATCCAACAAAAGCAGGCCCTGTATGTTTTTTTTTCTGGTGGTGGTAGACCACGTCATGACAGCTCACGTCCTATTAGGAACAACCAATGAATACCCTATCTCATCCCCCAGCCGCGGTAGTCCATGTAACGGTGCGTGTACGTTCCTTTAACTTACGCCGTTAGACTCATAGTGGATCAGCACCAACAAGAATCAGGCTATGCTTTCATTTCGCTCAGGTTACCTGCATGGATGTTGTGTTATACCTCAGGTACTGAAGATGGGATGCATTGATCCAGGCGATTTGATGTAGCAAGCCGTGTAGATAATTCAGACATTGATCGTACGTCCTTTGAGTTAGTTTCACCGCGCAGCATTAGTATGAGTCCTGATGAACCCGTCCGCTATCTCTAATCACTCAACGGCCACTGAGGAAATCGTGATACGGATGCCGCGGAAGGTTGGGATTGGGGGACCGTGTCTAATCGATTCGAGCTATTGCAAACCTAAAGACTGTTTCCTGAAGCGAGAGTGTGCTAGGAAGTCATGTTCCTCCCGCTCCAGTGTTTCTCTTGTTCATTATGGATCCAAGTACCCCCAGTGCGAACGCTCAAGCGCTCACTGGCTCAACGTGGTCATCCATCTTTCTGAATAGGGACTCGCTACTACTACTAGTGGATGATATGGATGATCGAATACGCCGATGCAGCTACTCGTTCCAGGGACTCGGCATCATGAACGTCAATGGGTTCCTCCTCACATTCAAGTTGTCACCTCGCTGGTAACGATACTGATGGCAAGGAGGCATGTCTACAATCCACTCTACTCTCAAGATCTCACTCATGGCACATAACAGTACCTTCAGGCGACTCGAACTACCCGATCGACTACTATGCTAGAGTGTATGCAACGCCCCTGTGGACACCTCCCAAGACTCACGTTATACGACTCTCGAAGCGCGCGTCGGATCTCGATCACGTATTTGAGACGCTCTTTCGTTCGACGTGCTCGGACAGTGATATACAGCGACTGATAATCTACGATATCAACCAAGTAATCTACACGCGGAAAACCAGAGGTGATGTTGGAGTAATAGCAATGCCAACGCTACCGGTCATAACGCTTTGGAACGGAGACCTTGACCCTTTCGACCTCCGATCCTTCAGCGAGAGTTTCGCGAGCTAGCTATACGTGGAGCGGTAAACTGACATGCACTCGCGATCGTCTCCCATCCTGCGGAGAACATTCTTCTGGAGTATGACTGCTGGTTGTTTGAGAACGTCCTGAGATGTGCGCGGATGATGACGCGAGTGGGCCTAATGCGGATTGTACGCTCGTCGTGAATTGACTCTTGCAGCTGAAATATATCTAGCACTCGCAAATCCAAGGGTAAGACTATCCTCTGCAACGAGGGAAGGTTTCCTCGACGTTGACTGCTTGCTTGGTCGTCGCAACGATGTCACCTAAGCTGGGCTCAGAGTAAGAATAAGCGCCAAAAACACGAGGTACTGCCACGAGAGAAAACCCATATTCAGAACGAGGAAACGTCCTAGAGCGACTTTGCGCACCCCAAGCAAACCAAACTACCTCTTCTTTCACCCTTTGAAGTCCACAACTGAGTACCATCGGAGAGAATGTCGTCGAAAAAGACCGGTGCGTAGCAGTTCTGAGTAATTGTGCGATGCTGACGTTTCAGTAGACCCAACAATCGTTCTTGACACCGGTCGCTCTGATGCGGTATGGGCAGTCGTGTTCCACCCCGACAGAATGCATGTTTTGGGCGGGGGTGACAGTGGGACTCGACGATGGCGACTTTCGGACGGTCAAGAAGTGGGGAAACAAACGGGAATAAGGTTGCGCGCCATTTCTGTGTCGCAGGACCACAAACGGATAGTGTGTGGGACTACTTGGGGTGCAAGCGTGTGGGACGGAGAGCTGCATAAAGAGGTCATCGCGGTGGAGAACGCAACAGTGGTGTATACAGTCGATGTCTCCCTGGACTCGACCAGGTTTGCCACCGGGACCCTTGACTACGAAATGAGCATCTGGAGCCTCGAAAGTGGGAAGAGACTTGTTGGCCCACTCAAACATGACCACTATGTCACTGGAGTCAAGTTTTCCCCCAATGGCGAGCACATCGCCACTGCCTGTGCTCAGAAATCCATCCGAATTTTCAACAGTCATAATGGTGACGAGCTTAATGCCATCGAGATTACCACAGACTTAAGAGGGCCAGTCACTCCGCTCGTGTGGTCCAGCAATGGTCACCAAATTTTTGCCGTCTCGAGAGACAACATCAAGTCTTTCAATGTGTTCACGGGCTCCCAGCTTGCGAAATCCCTAACTCTCGATAGCAGCAACCTCAATGCTGTCAGTGCTCTAGCCTCTAACGGCAAATTCATCGCTGCCTATGCAGGCAGTGACATCTCATTCCTGGATCCATCTTCACTCAAACGGATTTGCCCGGTCATCAAGGGCAGTGCAACGGTACTCTCAATTGCCCTTTCCCTGGACAGTAGGTATCTTGCGACTGGACAAAGTGGCGGGAAAATTGTCATCCGTCACCTCGGCGATATTCTCCCGGAATCGTATGGTCCATTCAATGTAAGCATACGTTATTGGCCGCATGTCGGATCACCCCTATTCCATCTCTCATGTCAACACACTACATTAGGCACTCACTCATGAGGAACGACAACCAGACGGACAGCATTCGACCCCTGGCGGCGATGACAACGAACAACCGGACCTGGTAGGAGTGCGTCATTCCTCCAAAATAACTACGCTGACTGCATCGCGTACGTAAACCAGGAAGAGCCTGGGCGATCCAGTCTGCTTGAGCCCGAGACTCATAATGATAACGACGATCTTCTCGAGGTATCTGTATGTTCCTTCCCCCCTCGAAGCAAGTTCTCACGGCGACATAGGTCGAGGTGCCGTCGAGCGCGCCCGGTCCACAGTTCGATTTTGATGAGGTTGGTGATCACTTTATCCTTCCCTTACTTCCGTGTTGATATGCCGCAGCCACCCTCCCCGGCCTCTTCTACCAATCCCCTCGAGAATGAGGAACCGCCAATTGGCGCATCCCGTGCTATGCCACATTCGTCGGATTCCCTACCTATGGCCTCCCCTCCAGCGGCGCCTCCAGACAAAAATCTTGATACTGCCAGGTCATCCAAGGGCAGTCCAATGCTCAAACGGTTGTTCCAAATAACGATCAAGAAGAACAATGTTCCAGCTATACATAAGCCCGATCGACCCTCCAAAAAGTCGCGTCAGCCTGCCAATCATCATTATCGCTCCCAGTCATCACCAAGAGTGGATGCCATGAACGAGGGACCTTCGTGGATGGCTGCCGCTAGACGTAAGCGAGTGAGTGTTCTTCCCTGATAGACGATCGGGTTCGGTGTGTTTAACATATCATCTTTAGCGAGCGGTTGCAAAAGCCATCCCCATCGTAAAACCACAGGTTCGTTGTTCCTCGGACTTTTATGCGGGTACTCATCACACGTTACAGCGTAAATCGCATACAAAGCGTGCGGACCCCAGCCATCCAAAGAACGATGTTTCCGGTAGCGGACGAGGTCCTGCAGACGCAACGGAAGCACTCCCCGTGTGTCTTATCTTGGTGATGATAGACCACGTCATGACAGCTCACGTCCTATTAGGAACAACCAGTGAACAACCACCCTCATCCCACAGCCGCAATAGTCCATGTAACGGTCCGTGTACATTCCTTCACCTTACACTCTTAGACTCACAGTGGAACAGCAAGAATCAGGTTATGCTTTCATTTCGCTCAGGTTACCCGCATGGGTACTGTGTCGTAGCTCGGGAACTGAGGACGGGACACATTGATCTAGGTGATTTTATGTAATAAGTCCTGCAGATACTTATTCAGACATCGATCATGCAGTTCTTTGAGTCAGTGTCACCTCGCAGCATAGTGCGAGATAAGCCTGTCCACGATTGCCAGTTACTTAACATCCACTGAGGAAATCGCGATACGGACCCCGCGGAAGGTTGGGATTGGGGGACAGTGTCTAATCGAGCTATTGCAAACCTACAGAATGTCAAATGAGACGAGAGTGTGCGTTAGGAATCTTAGGAGACCGTGTCCCTCCCGTTCCGATGTTTCTCTTGTTTATTGCATATCCAAGTACCCCTTTGTGCGAGCGTACAAGGCCCGAGGTGATCACCCATTAGTGAACAGGGACTTGCTAGTAGATGATCGAATATACTGATGCGCCTACTTGTTCCAAGCTGACACCATTCACATCGATGAGATCCTCACATTGTCCCTCTCTGGGGACGATACCGATGACAAGAAATGTACAATTATCCATCCGACTTTCTCTGATCACCGTGCACGACATATTAAGAACAGCACGCTCAGACGACCTGAACTGGATCATCTACCATGTTGGAGTGTATGTAGTGCTCATGGCAACATGCTATACGACTCTCGAAGCATCCGTGCTTCGTGTAGTCGAGACACTTTTTCGTTCGCATTCCGAAGTACATGAAACGAGCGACGCTGAGATGATACCTTGCCTCGCTTCACCATCGAGACGACTCGCAGGAGACTTGGAAATCCGACATTGACAGCCTCGTCCTGACAGTTCGCCCTTGTCAGGCTTGGCTTTTAGGGCCACCATCGGTGTGAACCTTCGGGGGCGCATTCGAGAAACAGGGTGTTGTCTTCGATATCACCATCCACAGACGGTAGAGGTCTAGCGTTGGAATTAGTATGCTTGAAGAGTACGTCAAAAAAAAACAGCTTACAAGCGAGATTGCCACTAGGCGAAGACCTCGTTGACATGGGATGGCTTCGCGCACACGCTTGAATAATTTCATAACACCTTCGTTGTCTCCCTTTCTCATTGTCATGCTTCCAACTAGGAAGAACATTTGAGCCTGTAGGAACGCCTTGTCAACCTTGCCTGAATTTCCAACCCATCGTATACGTACCCGGACAGTCATTTACTACAACTGGTCATCCACTATATCGATCAAGTCATCTCCATGCGAAATAGCATCGCCGTGTGCGCATTCGAACAAGATGATAGCCTGACTGAAACGAAACTTTGGTATGAGGGACGACAAGGATGATTGACGCATACCTTGATTAACAAGATATGTCCGCTTTCAGCCGCCGGGAGACCCTCAGCGACAGAGGTCAAAAACATGTATTGCCGACTCGTGTTCTACGTTGCTGACCCGGCTCATCGCGTTTGTGGTATGACCAATCACTGATGGCTGAATCTTGATGGAATTCGTGTGCGGTACTCGCCATGATCACAGGACAATAGATGACCCTTCTTGGCGTCATCGACGGCCGGCTTCCACGTACAAGAGCGTGGTGAGCGAGCGAGCGGACGCGGTGAAAGGGATTCGAACAATTTCCATCAGGAGTTCCTCGACAAGAGTCAAGTGAGCCTCTGCCTCCACGATTTGAATGCCACGTCACTGATATACATGTAGCGACAACCGTCCGGTTCTGAATGCGAACAAAGGATTTGGAATAAACAAGGAAGAAGTTCAATTTCACACAACTCACGACACGAGGAGCTCTGGGAGACCATGACCTATTAGATTTGATAGCTTGTGAAGTGTAACAACTTACGTTTGCTACTATAAAGTTCGAGTTCCAAAGGATATCGCGGAGACTCTGGAACGTGATTTCCCGTTCCCCTCGCCGGTCGCGATGGAGTCATCATTAGAGGAGAGCACAATAGACCAAACTAGGCGTGATGCTTGATAACACTTCCAATTTGCTTGTGTGTAGGGATGTCCCAAAAAGACCATGAATCATGTGCAGAAATAACAATGAACTTTTGCGCGCAGGGCGATAGAGGCGGGATATCGATGTCCTTTACTATGCATGGACCATTTGCTGAACAGGGTTCCCGAGGAGAACCGAGACACCCGGCCTCGCCAAACGCGGTAGCAAAAAGTTGACGATCATTAGCTGCTGCTGCTGACCAGGCGGGCGATGACAATATGAATTCCTTGTACGAGAACGGTTTGCCTCATAGACTGGTCTGGTCACCAGACTAGCTGGCTGCTGTAGCTGCGGATCGACTCCGCATCCGAGTGGTCTTTGAACATGACCCGTCGCGATGTGATCGCAGTTTGGAGAGCACCGCGATGTCATGATGATACTGCTGCAACGGCCCAATGGGCTGTTCGCTCGTCATGCTCCAGATGAACGCGAGCTGGTTTACGCACCCATCGCAAATCCCGACGAATTGGAGAGTATGGTGTTCAAATGACCATGTATGTTCAGGACCTCTTCGTGAATCTGCGTATCCTACACTCCTACCCTCGCCTTTCCACTCCTGTCATTTGAAAACTTGAGTTCACATACCAGCCATTTACGGTCCAAGGATATCGCCGCTGCGAAGATCCCTTCACCACCTTCAACTTGAATTGTTTCCCCAACCTCGCGTGCGTCACCGAGTTGCCATGGCCGCGGAAAGACTTCTTTAGTACCGCCGCTCAACTCCTTGTCATCCTTGTTGAATGTGATCGAGTATATTTCGCGTGCCATCAGGGAAGTATACAAACCGACCTACGACCTGGCGCATATATATGATATGAATCTGGAAACAAGTTGTCTACCTCGGTTGCTCGAGGGATGGGGGAACGTACTACAGCCAATCCTAAATTGAACACTTTGAACAGCTGTCGCCGTCAGGTAGATCCTCCACCATGAGGAATATCTTGATAGAGAGCGTGAGGTGTCGGGTATATGTTCACCAGCTTGTGAGAGTTCGTAAGCCGAGCCGTCGATCATGCCTGTTCGTCGGAATATTGGAGTATGGTGCTTCCAAATTGCCTTGGAGAGAAAAAATATGAGAAAATGGCGTGCACTCGATCACACTGGCCTGCATACTGCGTTGCTCTGGTGTTTCTGTGGCCTCCATGTAAGTGCCTCTGATACCGTCTACCTGCGGTGAACCTGTCGTTGGGCGTCTGAAGGCATTGCTGGCATCAAAGAGGCATATTTACGACCGCAATCAATGGAGCCGGAGAGACGCGTAAGAACGTCTGCGACGTCCATCTCAACAACAGTGAGCGTAACCTATTGAAGAAATGCGCCTAGATATCAATAAGAATGTGACGTGATACGGTGAACATACGCACGTCACCCACCTTGAGGAGAACATTCATCTGGAGTACGACTGCTCGCTGTTGGAGAGCATCCTGGAACGCGCATGTGTTCTGTGTGTGATATGTTGCGAGCGGGTTAAATGCAGATTGTATGCACGGTCGTGAACAGTATGAGGGTAAAACTACCCTTGGCAAGAGAGAAGGGTTCGCCAGCGTTCAACGGTCATCGAATTATGTCACCTGGCTAGATCCGAGTAAGAGTAAGCGCCAAAGACACGAGGTGCCTGCGAGAAATATTGAAAACGAGGAAACCTACACGACTTTGCGCACCACGAGCAGACCCAAATACCTCATTCTTCCACTCTTCGAAGCCCACGACTGCATCCCATCGGTGAGAATGTCGTCGACAAAGACTGGTGCGTAGCAATTCCGAGGAGCGTCTGCAATGCTGATGATTCAGTAAGACCCAACAATAGTTCTTGATACCAGTGGCTCTCGTGCGATGTGGGTAGTCGCGTTCCACCCGGATGGAAAGCATGTTTTGAGCGGGAGTGACGATGGGATTCAACGATGGGGACTTCCAGACGGCCAAGAGGTCGGACAGCAAACGGGAATGAGGTTGCGCGCCATTTCTGTATCGCGGGACCACAAATGGATAGTGTGTGGGACTCGTGAGGGTGCAAGCGTATGGGACGGAGAGCTGCATGAAAAGGTCATCGAGGTGGAGCGCAAATCCGTGGTATATGCAGTCGACGTCTCCCCAGACTCGACCAGGTTTGCTACTGGGACTTTAGAGGAAGAAGTGAGCATCTGGAGCCTCAAAACTGGGGAGAGACTCGTTGGCCCGCTCGAACACGACCGTGATATCACCGGAGTCAAATTCTCCCCAAACGGCGAGCACATCGCTACAACCCATAATGGTGGCTCCATCCGCATTTTTGACAGTCGTAATGGTGATCAGCTTATCGCCATTGAGACTATCACACCCTCAGCCTGGGCAATCACTCCACTCGTGTGGTCGAACGACGGTCAGCAAATATTTACCGCATCGAAGGACAACAAAATCAAGTCTTTCAATGTGTTCACGGGCTCCCAGCTTGTCGAATCCTTGGTTCTCGATGGTGGCAATGGCGACGTCGGGTCTATCGCATTAGCCACCAACGGAACTTTCATTGCTACCCTCATAGGACAAAACATCTCGTTCCTAGATGCATCCACACTCACGCAGATTGGTTCAGTCATCGAGAACAATGAATCGATGTACTTGATTGCCCTCTCTCCGGACAGCAGCTATCTTGCGACTGGACAACGTGGCGGGAAAGTCGCCATCCGTAACCTGAGCAGTATTCTCCCGGACCAATATGGTCCTTTTCAAGTAAGCATATACAATGTCGACATGATGGATGAGCCCCATTCCATCTCCCGTGTTAACACACTACATTAGGCACCCACTCGCGAGGAACGACAGTCAAACGAACAGCATTCAACCTCGGGCGGCGATGACAACAAACAACCGGACCTGGTAGGAATTCGTCAGTTCGGTCACCAAAAGAGTTACGCTGACCCCATCGCGTACGTGAACCAGGAAGACGCTGGAAAATCCAGTCCCCACAATCCCGAGACCCATAGCAAAGATGACGGTAGTGATCTGCTCGAGGTATCCATTTGTGCTTTCCCCCCAACTAAGTTCTTACGTTGCATAGGCCGAGGTACCTTCAAGTACGCCCGCTCCAGAGTTCGATTTCGATGAAGTTGGTAATCACTATATTCTCGTGCTAACGTGCTGACGCTGCTGCAGCCACCGTCCCCGACATCTTCTGCGAATCCCCGCGAGGACGAGGAGCTGCCGCTTGGCGCATCCCGTGCCGTGCCACATTCGTCGGATCCCCTACCAATGTCCTCCCCTCCAACGCCACCTCCAGACGAAAATATTAATACTACCAGGTCATCCAAGGGTGGACCGATGTTCAAACGGTTGCTACAGATGACGATCAAGAAGAATAACAAGGTCCCGGCTGTACATAAACCCGATAGACCCTCCCGAAAGTCTCGTCAGCCTGCCGGTCACCATTATCGCTCCCAGTCACCACCAAGAGTGGATGCCATGAACGAGGGACCTTCGTGGATGGCTGCCGCTAGACGTAAGCGAGTGAGTGCTCTTCTCTGATGGACGATCGGATTCGGTGTGTTTAACATATCGTCTTAGCGAGCGGTGGCAAAAGCTATTCCCATCGTAGAACCAGAGGTTTGTTGTTCCTCGGACTTCTATGCTGGTATTCATCACACGTTACAGCGTAAATTACCTACAAAGCGTGCGGACCCCAGCCATCCGAAGAACGATGCTTCCGATAGCGGGCGAGGTCCTGCAGATCCAGCGGAAGCAGGTCCTGTATGTTTTTTTCTGGTGATGATAGACCACGTTATGACAGCTCATGTCCTATTAGGCACAACAAGTGAACAATCTACCTCATCCCTCAGCAGCGAGAGTTCATGTAACGGTGGGTGTACTTTCCTTTACCTTACGCTGTTAGACTGACAATGGATCAGCACCAGCAAGAATCAAGCGAAGCTTTCATTTCGTTCAGGTTACCCGCATGGATGCTATGTCGTAGCTCGGCCACTGAGGACGGAACACATTGATCTAGGTGATTTGATGTCATTAGCCTTGCAGATACTTATTCAGATAGTGTCTAATCGATTCGAGCTATTGCAAACTCGGAGAATGTGAAGTAAGACGAGAGTGTGCGTTAGGATGTCGAGTTCCTCTCGCTTCATTGTCTTTCTTGTTCATTGCGGAGCCAAGTACCTAGATCTAGTGCGAGCGTTCAAGGTGATCGACCCTTCTGAACAGGGACTTGCTAGTGGATGCACGCCGATATCTGCGGTTACTCGTTCCAGGACACCATCCACGTCAATGGGTTCCTCACCTCTCTGGTGACGATATCGATGACAAGGAGGCACGTCTACAATCCACTCTATCGAAAACTGCACGTTGAGACGAATTGAACAACTCGGTCGACTACTGCAGTGTATGCAACATTCACTTAGACACTTCCCAAACGTTATACATTCGAGACGCTCTTTCGTTTCCACTCGGATGTACACGGCACGAGCGTCGCTCGCTCCGCTGCGATGCTACTTTGCCTCACTTCACGATCTAGATGAAGCACACAGTAGAGATCAGACATTGACAGGCCAATCTTGGGTCCTGGCAGTTCCCTTTGGGTATCAGGCTCGGTATTTAGCGCCATCATCAGTGGACCCTCGGGGGCGTATTTGAGAAAACAGCCCGTCGCGGTCGATATCACTATTCACAGGCAGTAGAGGACCGGCGCTAGAGCCAGTGGGCTTGAATGACAATGAAGGGGACGTCAAAAAAAGAAAAAGTTTGCTACCAAGCGAGGACCTTGTTGAAACGGGATGGCTCCGTGAGCACGCTTGAACAATCGATTTTATCGCACGTTCGTTGTCTGCTTTTCTCATTGACATGCTTCCGACTAATGGGGACATTTGGGCCTGTACGAACACCTTGCTTGGATTTCCATCTCACCGCATACGTACCCGGACAGTCCTTTGCTACAACTTATCATCCAATATATCAATCAAGTTATCAGCATGCGAAATATCATCGTTGTGTTCTCCGCATTCGATCGAACAAGATGATAGCCTGACTGAAACTACGAATGACGAAGATGCTTGGCACGTACTTACCTTGATTTAACAAGATATGTTTGCTTTCAGCTGTCGGGAGACCCCCAGTGACTCGAGGTCATAAACATGTTGTCACTGGCTCGTCGGTTCTGCGTTGTTGACCCGGCTCATCGCGTTTGTGGTATGACCAGTCACCGATGGCTGAATCTTGATGGAATTTGCGTGCGGTACTCGCCATGCTTACAGGACAGTAAATGACCTTTCTTGGCGTCATCGACGGTCGGCTCCACTATCTTAAGCGCGTCCGTACAAGAGCGTGGTGAGTGAGTGATTGTATGCGGTGAAAGGTATTTGAATGATGAAGGATTTTTTTTCTGTTAGGAGTTCCTCGATACGAGCCAAGTGAGCCTCCATTTGCTGAGCAGGTTCCCGAGGAGAATCAAGACGCTTGGTTCACCAAACGTGGCAGCAAAAAGTTGATGATCATCCCAGGCGGGCGATGACAATACGAATTCCTTGTCCGAGAACGGGATATCCGACGGTTTCTAGCCAAATATTCTCGCTGCTGTAGCTGCGGATCGACTCCGCACCCGAGTAACTTCTGAACGTGGCCACGGCATCGCGATGTAGTCGCCGTTTGGAGAGCATCGCGCATCGCGAGTATCACGAGTTTATCACGAGTTCATGGAAGCGTGATCGGGTCGTGATGGATCAATCGGTCATGCCTCGGCATGCCTGCGCACTGCGACACGCTCGTCCTTTGGCACTCTTTGGTAGCAACCGTCGGTACTCGACCTGCTGGAGAATTTAACATGCAGTGTGAATGTGTCACCTCATACAAATCTGTGCTTAGGGTGTTCCGGACCGGGGAAGCGCCGGGTGTAAAGTCAGGAGAAATAAAATAAAAGAGCTACATGAAGTCGGTGCATGACGGTCGAGGCGTTAGTAGGGGAGAGGGTAGGTGGCCACGTGCAAATAAGGCAACTTCAAAAAGTCCGCCGTTGAGACCATACTTTCTCCTTACTTTCGCTACCAGAGCAGACGCTCTCTTCGCTCAGCGCTCAGCACCAGCCCGTCCCGCATCTTCTCCTTCAGCCTCCTCGGACTGGTGTCCTGCAAAATAATCTAATGACGACCCCTCACCTTGTATCTTCAATCTCGGGACATCACTCTCAGTCCACTTCGAATGGCATCATTGGCAATCATTTCCGCGTTGGCAAGAAAATTGGAGAGGGCTCGTTTGGTGTTGTATTCAAAGGTACGCGTATCCTGGCCAATATATTATTTCCTCGTCTTCCAGTGGAAGGACTGGATGATCCACTGGCTGTGTCCTAGCGCTGGGGGCCAGGTGCTTGAATTCCCCAACAGGGAGATGACTGCCTATTGCCTATCCTGTGGTCATGGAGATGCAGTAGTCTTCCTAAGCTATACTAGATGGCTGTAAACTCAGCACCATTGATGTCTCGTTGATGCCGAGCTCTTCTGCTCTACTTATCTTCTTATCTCATGGTCGTTCGTCTTGAGCTCAACCCCTCGTTTTCGTAGGCACCAAGCTTCCCACAAATCAACCTGTTGCTATTAAATTCGTAGGTCTTCGTTTCCTTGAGGATACAACTTTTTGATCTCTGTGCTTTCTAAAGGAGCCACGAAAGTCCGATCTCCCACAGTTACGGGATGAGTTTCGATCCTATAGAAAACTCGACGGTATATGTAAGCATATCTTTCACCTTTCTGTCCGCGGTTCAAACTGTTTTTTCCAGTGGGCGTTCCTCAGGTCCACTACTTCGGGCAAGAAGGACTTCACAATGTCCTCGTAATCGATCTACTTGGTCCTAATCTTGAGGACCTCTTCGACATGTGTGGACGCAAGTTCACCATCAAGACGGTATGCATGGCAGCAAAACAAATGGTGAGTGGTCTCGGCATCGTATTGTATCTTCATGTTTGTGCGCCCATGTGTATGTGTGTACATATCTTGACAAGGGCGAGTAATCCTCGTCTCGGTTATCCCCGAATTGCTACGCACATATTTGACGATGGGCTAATCTACTTTAGATCACTCGCATTCAGTCAGTCCACGACAAGTCGCTCATCCATCGAGGTATCAAGCCCGATGACTTTCTCGTTGGCGTTCCTGGCACGAAAACAGCCAGCGTTATCCATGTCATTGGTACATACACTTCCTTGCACCAGCTAAGATTTGTCATCCTCCAACCTACGTGTACTCCACGGTTTCATGTTTATTTTGATCTCGTCTCCGTAATGGGCATCCCCGCCAGATACGGTTGCACGTTGTGCTACTCTTGGACCTACTGATCTAATGTTTGGGTTATCCAGATTTCGGCATGGCGAAGCACTACCGAGATCCGAAGACCAAACTTCACATTCCCTACCGTGAGCGCAAGAGCTTGTCCAGCACAGCCCGATACATGTCCATCAACAATCATCTTGGCCGTGAACAATCTCGGAGAGATGACTTGGAATCTTTGGGTCATGTGTTCATGTACTTCCTGCGGGGCAACCTTCCTTGGCAAGGACTCAGGGCTGCAACCAACAAGCAAAAGTATGAGAAGATCGGGGAGAAGAAGCAGATCACTCCAATTTCGGAGTTGTGCGAGGGCTTTCCAGGT
>QFEM01004809.1:0-13131 GCA_003316205.1 Boletus bicolor
CAAGAATCGCAGAGTCTTTGACACGGGCGCATCGCCTGAACAACGCCAACGCAAAACCAATAAAGAAGACACCACCAATGATGCCAAATACGAGCGACACGATCAACGTGACCTGGGGTTTCGACGGTGCACCCGCCCCACCCGTCCCGCTCCCCTTGACCTTCTCCAACTCCGGCGATTCCACGGAAAGCGTAGCATGTGATGTCGAGTGCGTGATATGCGAATATGCAACGAACGTGACACCTATTTTAGGTATATCAGAATCCGCGGGGATCTGACCTGTGAGTTGCGCCGTGACCGGGTTGAAGCTTAGAAACGCGCTTGCACTCGAGGGGTTAAAGGACACGCTCAAGTTGGCATCACTGTGCTGCGCCGACGCATTGACGAAATACTTGGCGAGATTGAATTGCACCGTTTGCCCCGGGTCCGCCTGAATCGTGCCCAAGTCCGATTTCGAAAAGTAGGACGCGACGATGTCCAGGGCGACGCTCGTATACAGGGTTTGGTTGAAGTTCGACGTCAGCGTGACTGGTAAAGTCGGTTTACCATCTGCGACCGTAAAGTTACTCGGAGGAGCACCAAACAGTATCTTGCTTTCCGGATCGTACTTGAGCCAGTTCTTGTACGACGTCACATCGATCGACAACACGGACACATTCGCGGGTTGCAACGCTTGGCCATCGACCAACACACCAGTGAAATCCACTTGCGAGGACATCGTGACATTGAACGTCGTACCCGCCGTGACGTTGACCGTCGGTAACGTCGAGTACGCAGACAGCTCGTGAGACGCAACGACGATACTAAACAGGACCGACGCGGCGGAATATCCCTCTTGATCAGCACCATAGACTTCGATTTCCAGCGTGAGGGGTGTCGAGACAACCTCGTCGTTGGGAGCAACACCGTCAAACGTCACCGTCGAAGGGTCAAACGTGATCCAAGATGGCAAGGGCGTTCCGTCCGACTGTAGCGCACCATAGTACAAATCGTTCTCGGCGACAAACGTATCCCCGTCAAGACCGATGCTAAACGACCATCTCGCGGGCACTCTCAATGTCGGTTCATCCGTGGCGAGCGCAGATCCCGGCGAAAGAAAGAAAACAGAGGACAACGACGGGTTTCCCGCATAAAACTGTTGACTGATCGGTTTCTGGACCGTCGGCGCGGGATAGGGCGTCACACAAAGGATAAAGTTCGATGATGCGACCGATTCCGTGTCGCTCGCAGTCACTGTGACGGGTGGTCGGCCTTCATCCGCAGCGGCGGGGATACCGTGAAACGTCAACGTGCGATTGTCAAAGTTGAGCCAGGCAGGAAGTCCGGACGCAGAATAAACTAGCGATTTGTCCAGGTCGGTCGAGAACGTCTCCGAGCTCATGGTCCATGTGTAATTCTCGCCAATGCGTGCAATCAACGGAAATTGACCGTCCAGGGGGTTATCGAGAGAAACATTAGCCAAAACCACAGAGACCGCAGCGAGGATGGTGAAAAGAATGGCGAGCATAGTGATGGGAGTCGTAAGGGGCGACGACGACGCACGTTAGAGAACGAGTCGGCCAGCGAGCTCGACTTCAAAATTATCTGGCGGGGAGGTGCTCGTGGGCTCAATGGGAAAAGAAATGCAATTGGTTGAACATCGAACGCGTCGCAAAAAAAAAACAGTCACGTGCACACAGATAGTAAACCGAAATATTTTAAACAGGAGCCTGGCAGCAATTCTGACAACACGGATGCGACATGAAATGTAACCTAAATGGTGGGTAAAGGCAAGGCACTGAACTCGTGATGCATTCTTGGAATGAATTGTAGAAAATGGAAAGGAAAGGGGAAGTGTCTACGTCCCTAGAGGTAAGCCGTCAAACCCGCAGCCTGTACTTTGGCTGGCTCCTGCGTGTTCAGGAAATTGACGAGTTGGATCAACTCAGCCCGTCCCTCATCACCGATCTGATCTGGGCCATTTGGATCAAGAACGTGACCGAACACAGCGAGCAAGGCATCCAGATGCGGACCGAGCGTCTGGGGAGTGGTCCGGAAGAGGTGGAAGACTGCACGGAAGACGGGCCGGTTCTCGACGTAGTCCTCTTTTAAAGGAAGGGCCGCCATAAAGACCGGAAGAACTTGGTCAAGAGGCACGGCAGCATAGTTGCGGTAGATAAGTCGTGCAACAGCGCCTGCTGCATTGTCCTTGGCATTTAGCCGGGAACGATGTGCATCGGGAGTAATGTCGAAGAGGGGGCGGAGGGCAGCAAGGAGAGGAAGATATTGTGGGGTAAGATCGACCGCGGAGTGTTCCACCAGGAGACCGACAGCGAAACATGCGTTGCTCTGGACTTCGGCTTCAGTATCATTGAGAGCTCTGTAGAAGAGTTCCAACAGGGGCTCGGTGTGAGGAGTAACGGCACTCTTAATCCCGGAAATGATTTCTGCTAGGCATCCAATGGCGGACGACTTGTCGCTCAAAGATCGGTTCTTTCCCTGCGTTCCCAAACATCAGGAGTTCATTCAAAGGTGTGTAGCAACGTTACTTACGTAATACCTCGCAATCAGAGGGAAGAACATTCCGAAGGCTTGGGCGAAGTCGGAGCCGAGTGCATTCGACAACGCCGCAACAAGATCCCCCGCCGAAGAAATGAGAACCGAATCGTATTCGGCCTGATCTTCTAGTGCTTCCTCGTTTTCATCCTGATCTGGGTCTTGCTGACAGAGTGCTTTTTGGCTCAAAACTTGAATAGCGATGTTGCATATTTGCTCGACATCTACGATAGTCTTAGCGAAGTAACAGAGAATGCTGCGAACAAACATACTGTTCCCGACGAATGCAGGCCCCAATTTGTTAATCGTCTCTGCAAGACCAATGCAGAGTGACGCTACCACAGTCCTAATGGATGTGAGCAACGATGAAGGTCTGTCGTGTCAATTCCTTACTTGTTGTCTTCGGATTCGTACATGTCAAGCAGAGGGGGGAGGCAGTGGCCGACTAGCTCCTTGACAACGGGTTGCAGAGGCACGGTCTTGCATGTAAACGTAAGGCACGCGAGCCAAAGTCCCAAGCTGTTTACTTACCACGGTAGCACCAGCTTGCCACTCCTGAGGGTCACTAAGTTCGTAGAAAACCCTGACCAACTCAAGCAACGATTCTGTAGCTGACTTGCGAATCCCTTCGTAGTAGTGCGCGAGGAGGGCAACGAGCTCGATGACGCATTGCTCAACGTAGGGGAAGAAGTGATTGCGAGTCGCAAGGAACAATGCGCCGATCGTGTCGGCGGCGATTTCCTTCTCGACGGCAATGGCACTGTTGACCTCGAGCATTTTGTCGACGTCGACGTCTTCCATCTCCGCTTCGATGTTACCATCTGTATCAGTATCAAGAACTGTTATTGCACTGGAGGGAGAAGCGCCAGACGCGAATGCAGCAGCAGCCTCTTCAGACACTGCAGTGCAAAGAGTGAGCTGCGGGCAACGGTTCTGAGCAATTCACGTGGCTCACGAGTAATCTCGCTCTCTTCACCATGCTCGGCCAAACGACAGCTGACCAAAAGGGGAGGAACCACGTTTGGAAGGTAAGGCGCGAACTCCTCGCCAAAGACCCGGGCCATCACCGAGAAGAACAGGAAACTGCATTCCCTCAGACGTGGGCTTCCCATATCAAGTCCCTGGAACGCCTGCTTCATCATGTCAGCAAAGTATGGGCGGAACGCGTCAGCGCCAACGGCCTCGGCGAATGTGCCGACTGCATCCATGGCAATACCACGCAGCTCACTCTCTTCACCCTCCCCGGTCAGGACAAGGAAGTGCTGGAGGCGGTTCATAGTCGGCTGGAAGTAGGGCAAAAACTTCTCTTTCGAAGCATGAGCAGCACTGCCAATGGCGCCAGTAACAACAGATTTGACGGGAATGGGGGCGGTGTCCAAGAGGTTTGCGAGTTGCTCCATAATCAGGTTGAGATATAGGTCAATAACATCTTGTAATATCTCGAGAAGAGCATCAAGGGCGGTGCAGGCGGAGCGTTGAGTTGCCGGATCATGGACTAGATTCATGATGGCCTAAGAAACGCTTTCAACAAGATGGAGGTTGAGGGAGGTGCAATAACTTACAGGAATGAGTGTGGCATGCTTGGACGAGCACTCATCCTCCAACCACTCGCACAGGCAGCTGACAGCGATGCAGGTAGCCTTCCTTACCGAAGAATCGACGTCCTGAAGGCCAGCCTCAATGATGGGCCAGACTTGATTCATAATGGGAGTCATGAATTCACTGCAACCCTCGACGACCACACCAAGGGCGAGCATGGCGCCACGACGGTTATTGGGATCGGGTGATGAGAAGTATTGTTGGATCAGAGTGCGGAGGGCCGGGAAGACCTGGGTAGGAGGGAGATTCGTGGCCAAACCGTCGATGATACGTAACGCAGACTACAGTGCCATCAGCACATAATTACACCTAATGGTAACGAACTTACTCGACAGGGTGCGTCATCGTCGCTGTCTTCCGGTTCAGGTTCGGTGGTGATCGGCATGAGACCTTCCAAGATCTTTCCCGCCAAATTTTGGCTTTGAATTTTTGTCTTCTTGCTGTAGGAAGGAATAGGTAAGCATCGGATCGGGGTACCGAAGAGAGCAGACTTACTACTGCACGGTCCAGTTAAGAGCATTCAGAGGGAAGATACGGAGCCCAGCATCAAGGTTTTTGTTGGCACCGCAGAGGAGTAGGAATGAAGCAAGAGCTTCGGTATGGGGCCCTAAAAGTGGGATTTCCTGAGTTTCGGTGCAGATCAGTAAGTGATCGGCACGATTGGGTGGACTGCTTACGAGAATCAAAAGTGTCTCGAAGACATCAAATAACTGCCGAGCCGAAGCCTCGTCCCCTGTTTCTAGTGCTTGCTGCACGACTTGAATCATAGCAGGGAGGAAATTTTGGAACGTTTTCTGAGAAAAGAGATTCGAATGACGCGCTGGATCAGACGTTATCGACTTACGATCTCAGTTTTGTCGTCCGCATCGATATACTGAGCAAGGACACCCAATGCACTGGTGGACCACGTCAATGTTATTCAGATACCTTATCTTCAAACGCGTACCGAACCGTTGTTACTCGTACTTCTATGCTTTCAGGATCGACAAGAAGAACTTGGAATAGTTTGAAGAGGTTTTGAGTAGAATCCTGAAACCCTTCGATGACGGTTTCCAGCACGGTGAACAGGATGTATACGCCGACTTCGCGTTGCGCAACTTGCGAAGAAGTACATGCCTCGTTGAGCCATGAAAGAAGTTGAGGCCATGTCCCTTCCTTTAGTTCGACATATGCGATAGATGCGATAACACGAGCAGCCGAATGACGGACAAGTTTACTGCAAATTAGACACGTTGAAAACGAGTAGGTAACTGTGGTACACGGGCACGCACTTTGGCTCTGCGAGGATGAGCTTCGGCATTTCGCTCTTGATCTGCTCACGCGAGTCTTGGGGGAGCTGAACCCAGAGATCGCCACTTTTTTGTCTGACCCGCTTGCGTAGTTCGACTGCTGCCAGTTGGCGAACCTTGACACGAAGGGATCGTCGTCAATCCCAAGGTCTGCACCGGCGATCGACGAGAACTCACGGCAAATTCGGGAGAGCTGGCAAGTATTTGGGCAAGGGCAGATATGCATGTGGGATTTTTGTAGTACTCGGTATTCAACTGAGCAGTAGCCTACAATTGAGCGGTGTGAATACAAGGGCGGAAAACGCGTTTGATCGAACGATCTTACAGCCTTGAGTTGGGCGGTGTCATTGGAGGTGGACTGCACCAAGAGATTGTGCAGTCCCTGCACGAAATTGGGCTACACATTGCAGATGTACATCAAGAACAAGCGATAAAACGCGGGCTGTACTCACATCCATTTTGCAAGGTCGTGCAGGAGGGAGGAGGACAAGGAAGAGGAGGCAGATGAGATTGCACTGATGATCCTACACAAATTTTGGCGGGGTTCCAAAAATTTCCGCTATGGTGTTCGGCTAACAACTCGTATACACTGACTCCAACAAGTATGACTCACGCCTTGGGTTTCCGCTTAATCCTGTCAATTTATCGTGCATCGGGTCCATGAGCTATGAACCGGTTTGCTGTGTGTTACATCTAACCCTACCGAGTATGGACTTGCTCGGATCCGAACAATGGTACGTCTTGATCACAACCCTCAAGCTCATAGCAATAGCGCTAATCACCAGCTTTACAGGAATCTGGTCGGATACAGTTGCATACATTAGGCGCTAACGGGAAACGTTGACTTAGTTCGAGAATCTGGAGATAGCGTGAGTGATTTCCCTGCGCGGAACCAGCATCATGACGACTCTTCACGCTAGCAGCGGTCACGGGTAAACAACAGTTTCGTATGTATACCAAGTATGTGGTTATTGAATGATCTAAGCGAATTCGCGCCTCGCCAAAAATAGTCTGAGCCTCCGAATTCCTATCGTCACTGGCACTAACTCGTTGCACCAAGTCAGTGCAGTTTACTGTTGGTTTACCGAATCAAATGCCGGTATCATTTACTATAACCTTGGTTTGCGGTTCTTCCCGGAATCACCAAGTGAAGCTGCCACCAGAAGCCGTGATACCAGTCATGTGCTCTTTCTGAAGATTGATGAATGCTATTGTTCTCATGAAGAGTCTATTCAGGTTACATGACCCGGTGGTTGCACATGCTATGTGATCACGAACAGAAAATCGGTGCGTGTCGACAGGTACAGGTTGACGATCCTAGAGGGCCATAAAAGACGCGCGAACTGAGCCCATTCCTCCTCGTCTACGAACCACTTTCCAAGCCCCTCCGACATGAAGTATCTCGCTTCACTTGCTTTGGCTCTAGCTGTTGCTCGAGCAACTCTGACCAAGCGCTCTAGTCCTCTGGGTATTGATGTCTCTGACTATCAGCCCAATATCGATTGGACCACTGTCGTCGACAATGGCATCCAGTTTGTATACATCAAGGCTACTGAGGGGACATGTTCGGCTACTTTATTTCCCCTTTTGTCCATGTACTAAGTTACGCTGTTGTTTTCAGCCTATATCTCGCCCTCTTTTAGCCCTCAATACATTGGCGCTACGGACGCTGGCCTCATCCGCGGAGCCTACCATTTCGCACATCCAGATGAATCCTCTGGTGCTACTCAAGCAACGTACTTCCTCAAGAACGGAGGTAAGAGAGCCCCTCCATATGGTGTCATTGTCTAATTCTCTGTTAGGTGGCTGGTCTGCAGACGGAATTACCCTTCCTGGAGCGTTAGACATCGAATGTCTGTCGTTCCTATCCCCGTTGGTGATAAGAGCTGATCCACAGATAGATAACCCTAGCGGTGCCGAGTGCTATGGCCTGACGGCTTCCGAGATGGTCTCGTGGATCCAGGATTTCTCCAACACATACGAAGCCTCCACGGGCCGGTAACGAAGTTTCACACTTATTATAAGTATATAACTGATCTGACTACGGGTCACGTTTTCTTTTCTAGTTACCCAGGTGATCTACCCCCCGGTTGACACGCATCACGACCTGCTAACACCACTGTTATAGTCATCTATAGCACAACTGATTGGTGGACCACTTGTACCGGCAACAGCGCAGCCTTTGCCACCAACAACCCACTCTGGATTGCGGATTACGCTTCCACTCTCGGCGCCCTCCCTGCTGGATGGCAGTATACCTCCTTCTGGCAGTACGCTGACTCGGGTCCGAACCCTGGTGACGCCGATCTCTGGAACGGTGACTATACTGGTTTGCAGAGGTATGTTTTCTCATCGAGACTCGAATGGCATGTAGATTCACTGGCACACCCTGGTTCAAAACAGGATGGCTCTCGGCTCTTGAAGTCCGAAATTGGCGACGTGTTCTAAGCGCGTACGTGTAGTCGTGCAGGGGTGTATCATCGTGTAGTGTTGTATGGGTCATTGATGTGGTTGAAAGTACCTATCAGATCTTCAGATTTAGCCGATACTCGGAGTTGCTACTCAGCTCCTCGTGATGATAAGTAGAAGTAGACACTGCCATGGCATTTGATCTAGTGAACGTTCGAAGTCGGAAGCACTGAGCTCGGCTAGTTCTAGGTATCGAAGTTGACAAATCATTAGCCCCGAACAGTGAGAATGTTTGAATGTTATCTAGTCTCTCAGATTATATGGCCGTCCAACGCCAGTGCCACTGGTTACTACTTATTAGCATATCACCGTCTCGTCGCCAGAGCTGGTCTTTTGGGTTGCGACATGTCGCGCCTCCCCGTGAACAACAGCTACTATCCCCTCCCCATCGGTGCTTATGGGACTCCCCCTAGAAGTCCTCCACCTCTATATCATCTCCGCAGGCCTAGCCGCTCAGAGTCTGTCGACAACAAGGAACCCCTTGCGACCTCCTCCGTGGTCCAAGAAGACACAGACAACACAAAACGCCGCCGGAGCTGCGAAGATCTGTTAGTCAGACATCCAGATTTATGGTTCTCGGATGGATCTGTGAGAGTCCGCTCGCGCCTGTGATGTGGGGCATCACACTAACACAGTGCTGGAGATTGTCCTGCGAGCTGAGAACACGCTCTTTCGTGTGCACAAGTCCTTGCTTGCTCGCCACTCCGGTTTCTTTCACGACCTGTTTGCGTTGCCACAGCCTGAGGCGGATGCCAAGTCATCGTCTAAGCACTTCTCGGAAGACATCGAAGGCTGTCAGGTGCTCCGCCTCCATGACGCACCCGAAGACGTCGCCAACATACTCACAGCGTTGGTAGACGGTCCGTAAGCCGTGCCATCACACTCAGCCCCCTCCTTCACTCATCATTTATGTACTGAAGGAACTTTGGGAACAACGACCCTGCTGACTTTCAAGTCGTTTCTGGTGTCTTGCGCCTTGCCACGAAGTACGTAGTGGACTCCCTGCGCTCGAAAGCGCTCGACCACCTCTCTGTCGCTTGGCCGGCGACGCTCAAAGGTTGGGATGCTCGTGAGGACACGTCACGCTCATTTGAACTCCAAGCTGGATCAGAGGGTATATACCCATCACCGATCGTAAGTCGGATGTCATTCGTGTTCTCCCAATCTCACCCTGCTCTCGTACAGGCTATCATCAATCTTGCACGCGAGGTCAACGCACCATCGTTGTTGCCCTCTGCTTTCTACGATCTTTCCCGATACAGCTTCTCACAAATATTCGACTATGGTGAATCGTTCGAAGAGGGTGCATGGCAGTGTCCTCTGTCGCCGATAGACATGCAGCGGCTATCCCTCGGCAAGGAGGCTTCTCAACATGCCATCACAACGTTGATTCAATCACTCGGATCCCACGCTCGCACGTTAATGGCAGGCCCAGCAAACATCTTTTCCCACCAACACCATCCGTCCTCGTATGGCCATACCCACAGAACCTGTAAGCGTGATTTCTCAGAGCTCGTGACGCTCGCCACGCAGCACTATCTCTTTGACTATCAACGTGGGTGCATGGATCCCCTCTACGTCGCAGACGAGCTCGGACAACCGCTGTACGATCTGTGTCAACCTTTGGGAACCGACCGTTTGGGAGGCTCGCGTCGAAGCTTGGAACAGGCTGAATGTCAGCCATGTGCAAATGCACTAGAGACATGGGCGAAGAAGGAGAGAGAACGGATGTGGAAGATGATTCCGTTGTGGTTTCGTCTCGATGTTTGAATGACGGGCGGCTTTGGACTGAGTTTGATAGGTTACTTCCGGGCGATTGGCATCTGCCGTATGTCCGAGGCGAGAGCATGATGCATGCCTTCGGGGCGAATCTCTGGGCCTTCCCTCGTCAAATTCCCTTGTCACCACCTTCATTGTTATATCTTTCCGAGTATCATTTGGGTGTAGCACAACACACTGACCAATGTATAATTAAGACCGTGGACCTGGTTCCTAGCAGCTCCACTATGCACAAGTGTCATGTGGGGCGACAGAGATCAAATAGCTGTAAATAGAGTATTTGGGTAGCACGTTGCCAACGGCATCGTTAATAGTTAGGCTCCAGACGCTGCCATTTGACTCTCCTTTACTGGCTCAGAACCCCACACGTTCCTTTACCCATCGTTCTCTTGACCTCTTTCCTTTGTGGTGTCGGCCCTGGGCCTACGAGCACCTCTGAACCTGTGCCCGAAGTTGGTGACACGGTGTTGGAAAATTTTGCTGGCAAAGTACGTCAACTTTAATAATCGCTTTACTTGACCCCTAACGCATCCATTTTGAAGAGTTCTGTATACTCTAGCACATAGTTTAACTCAGGTGAACGTTTATCGCGTTAAAAGTTATACGGTCGTGGCCCTCTCGGGAGAGATTGGGCCGAGCATACGCTCAAGGCTATGCGAAGCTCGTCATGCGTGCCTTCTAAAGCCTCACAACCCTTGCTTACTGGCACACTTTATGATCTCTCAGTTCTCAAATCCGAAAATTCGCTGTCCCTGTACCGATATAGATGGTACGCTCATCGTGTCCCCATTCCGAGGGATACTTGTGACCCGTATCATCTTTGTATTGACGTTTCTAGCTCATTACCTCAATGATACGTTCCTTGCACTTCTCCGTGCTTCTCGGCACATGTTTCCTCATTCCTGCAAGCCGGGCTCAGACATGGTGGGTCGTTGTGACGCACTCTTAACTGGTATTCATTATTTGCATTTTAGGTGTGGCAAATATTACAACCCAAGCCAAATGCCTCAAAACCAGGCTCCACCTCCTGGCGGAGTGTTCTCCGTCCCTCCATCATCTCAGAGCCCTCTGTTGGCTTTCAGATGTGCGCCTGCTATCAAACCTTATCTGGCCGAAGACGCGGGCTCGTCCGCAGCCATCCTAATTGACACGCCCGTCGTCTACTCCAATATTCAAGGCGCCGAGGTCATTCACCTTCCATCTGGTTCTTTGTCCAACGCCGGAACGCTCAGCGTGACTGTTAGTGTTGGTGGAAATGTACTCGCGAGTGGCACAGTTCCGCTGAATGCGACAGCGTACGAGATCTCGTTTAGTCTCGGGAATCTGACACCTCAGACCACCCCCTACAACCTCTCTTGTGAGGCCACCTACTCACACGGCTCATCATCGACCAGCCCGCAAGTCTTTAGCGCAAGCACAGCGTTGTATTACTTGCCCAATCCGACCAATAGCGCTGTTACGAAAATGGACCTCAGGACTGGCGCGTTGTTGGCGAAGCCTGCGAATGGACAAGGCAGTTATCAGCCCGTATTCCCGATCGGCTTTTACACCGAGTTCCAATACTTGGCCAACAATCTCACTCTCATCGATCAGCTGGCAGCTCAAGGGTGAGTGTGCTTTTTCCAGCTCCTTCCCTCAAAGTATCTCATTTTTGCCACCAAGGTTTACGGTCGTGTGTATTGATTCCCGTCCCGTGTATCGTTGCTAACAAATAGGTCAGATACATCCCATATTCGAATCCACCCCGAGCCAGACAAGCGTGGATGAGGTGTTTAGCCGAATACAACAAAACGGGATGTACTTCATGTACAACATGCGCTACATCTACCAGGATACAGCCAATCTCACCGCGCAAGTGAATTCATTCAAGAGCTGGTCCAACCTCTTGGTCTGGTACACCGGTGACGAACCTGATGGATCGTCAGACCCGCTCAATGCCACATCTATCGCATACGATCTCATCTACAATCTCGACGGCTATCACCCTGTCTCCCTCGTGCTGAACTGCCAAGACTATTACTTCACGTCGTATGCTGCTGGAACTGACATCATCATGGAGGATGTGTATATCATCGGCGCCAACGTAAATACCTCCCTCATGTTCGATACCCCTTGCACGCCAACCTATGGCGACTGTGGTTGCGACAATTGTTCGCCAATCCCCGCTGGCCTCGACAGTGCCGTCCCTCCTGCGAATGCATCCTCTACCCCGCTCCCCGCAAACAGCGGGCTCGGCTCCTTCACCGATGTCAGTGGCCGTGTGACGAGCTTCCTGAACCGGATGCAAGTCGTGGGATGGGAACGCACCAAGGCGGTTTGGAGCGTACCCCAGGCATTCGGTGGCGTTCCTGGAGAGTGAGTGTCATCGCCCGTCGCGCATACATGCTGACAACCCTCGTATCCCTAGTAACTACTGGCTGCGAGCACCGACTGGCCAGGAATGGGTCGTGATCACGCTGTTGGCTATCAATCACGGCTCCCTCGGCGCGATCTCGTGGTCAGACCCCACGCCGGCGGATATCAAAGGCAACGCGTCCGCCTTTGCGCTCGCTCTCCCCAGGATCACACCCTTCCTCTTTAACGCGACGGTGGTCCGGACAAACTACGTCGTCGGCGGCGTCGACATCGCCGTATGGAGTAGTACGAATCAAACGCTCGTCATGGCCACCAACACGTATTACGTCTCGCAGCTGGTGGACTGGGGCAACGTGGGCGTCACCGGGGGCGGCGCGACGCCCGTGTTCTCGAGTGGGAGCGCGATGACGTCGTATGGTTTTACGCTAGAAAGTATGGGCTCGGCTGCGTTCCTCTTGCCGACTCCTGCGTGAGTGAAACGATGCATGATTGGATGATTTATATCCGAGAGCTTCTTTTTTTTTGCTGACGCGTTCTTAGCATATCGTCGGCGAACTCTCCGAGCTCGAATGGGGCACAGAGGACGCTCGCAACTAGTTGTATGATGGTGGCAACAATACTCGGGTCCTTGTTATTTATGTTATGATCGCCAAGGAGGAACAGTGGCGTCGTGTTAATGATGTTATGTAGCTGACGTAGACGAATACCCTCGACATTGGACATTCCTATCATATATATCCCGTCCCTTTTAATCGTGTCGATCTAAACGGCAAGATCCAAAATCTCGATCACCCTATATTTTGCCATGGCAGATTGGAGGCATATCCTGCCAGAATAGGGATCATAGTCCAAGAGCCTGCATGGGGTCGAAAAACGTAGGATAGAAGGGTATTCTATGACCCTGGCCTCAGGCTCGTCGTCCCCGCCGCCACCACCATCACGGGGTACATCGTATTCGAGCGCTGCAATGATCCGTCGTTCGGGCGTGTAAAATGCCCGGCCGGTACCGTTGAAAGACGGGTGAAGGAACGGCGTTCGGGAAAGCTGGCCCAGGAAACCGAGCAGCCGGAATGCGACGGTCCCAACTCTATCAGGGGACGTACTG
>QFEM01004861.1:0-11806 GCA_003316205.1 Boletus bicolor
TAGTCAATCATATTGTTTACCTCCAAACCTCCACTCCGAAATCCAAGGACCCAATCAACAGCAAGGGCGCACCACATACGGTGAAGCCAACGTCCTTATTCCTGCAAACTCTGGAGTTCTGGAGTTACGCCCGGAGATCGTTGGCACGGTCTTAACAGACTACTTCTTTAGTCGTGTAACGCGCCCCATAACGTAGTGACACACTTGTGGTAGGCAGCAATGAGCCTAGCGGATAGTATGATAGTGCAAGGTAAGAAGATGTAGTTCAGTTCTAATGAAACAACCCTAAAGCGTAGCTTCCTAGGTTGCACTAGAAGGTATAAACTACCAGAGAGAGTGAAGGAGGGAGTGAGTTTGCACTCCTGGGTCTTTAGGGGAAAGACCAAGAGAACTGAACTGGAGTTCTCTGGCCACTAGTTGCAGGCTTTATATACTACATGGGTGTTTGTACATATTTGGTATTAGGGTATAGGGTTGGGCATAGGGTTACCATAAGAGACTGTATAGCCATAAGGGCTGTGTAGAATGGAAGCATAGGCATGAGGCATAATGAAAGAGAAGTGTGAGCATGAGGTGATGCATGAGGCATCACAATGGAAGGTTAATATTAGCCAGCACAGCATGGAGATTAAGAGAAGGCTGTGATAGTGATAAGGGGATCGTAGATCCGTGAGAAGAAGTGATAAGGCAATGGGGAATATCTAAGATAAAGATAAGTGTGAGTTTAGAGATGGATCCCCTTGTGATAAGATAAGATAAGAAGAAAAGAGAAAATATACTAAGTCCGTTGAGTTGAGACTGTTACACTACTACCACACCCTATACCCCTGTACTTCTATTTCCCATGTACTAGTAGATCCTATATATACAGCCCTTGGACACTAGGATCACTAGTTCAATTCTAGTTGTTTTTAGGATCTACTCTGCGGACTACCTCCCTGGTTGACTTCACTAGCCTTGGCTCACCTCTCTTCTCAACGCTTTATTCATTTGGTACTCCCATCGTCAGGTTAGTCAAACCCTGATATGAACTAGGCAAGAGGTTCCTTGGAACGCTGTTATTTACAACAGCCTCCTCCTTCCAATGCAAGTTCTCTTTCCTTTCTCTTCTTGTTTCTTCGTCACCTTCCCCCTTCAGTTCTCTCCTCGGTTTAGGTTTAGTTTGTAACAAACGTGTGCATCTGGACTTTTACTCTTCTTCATTCTTTCTCTTTTGGACTTGCTTATCTTAGGTTTAAAGTTCTCTACCTTAGTCGAGCATAGCTTCACCCATAGGTATTTATTCAAACCTTCATCTTTTTACTCCTCAGTCATTTGCTACCACCTTAGGCAGTGGCTAAGTGGGCATATCCTGCCCTTACTTAGATTTTGACACCTTTCCTATAGATTGTGTTATGACTCTATCACGAACAACAAAGAAAACCACAAGGCTTGATGTCTTGCAGGCTACACGTGTCCTGGCGATGAAAGAAAAGAGGATGGAGGAATAGTCCGGACCCGGTTGATGCAGGCCTACAAGAAGGAACAAGTCCCTCAGGCAATGACCAGTGAAGCAAACAACGAAGTGGATTAGACTGGGGATTCCAGTCGTAAGTGTCTACCTTATATATGTTACAGGTGCACGCACAGACCATGCTATGCGTGGGAGGAACTACCATAGATAGACTAATAGGAGAAGCCAGGCACGGGAAAAGAAGAAACGGAGATTAAAGGGGCAGTGTGAGAAGAGCGGAAATTAAAAGGTCATGGATACCATGAGGTATGACATCATTGGTTCTAGACCTAGTCATGTGCTGGTTCCCACAGTCACATGCACTGATCACATGACTGGAAAGAAGAAGAGGTTGAAGTCCGAAAATGTTTGAAAATGTTCATATTATAACAGATTGAGCAATTGATGTATGTACTTTATGTATGTCTAGATTTACTACAGTATCTCAGACAAGGGGGAGTGTTGAATGTTATAATACTCTATATATCATATACAGTGACTCCAAAAACCCTTTCAATGTTTAACCCTGATGTAGTGCACAAAGCACACTGCAAACACCCCTGGGAATTTCGCTTAGGTATAGTGGAGCCAAATAAATTACAAATCATTAGCTACAAAGTGGTCTTTTGGTCATGCGATTTGACCCAGATTTGGCAGAGATATGGCCATTTTAAAACAGCAATGTCATTGAAAGGGTTTTTTCACTTTTGAATTGAAAGGGTATCTTGGTACTATTAATACTTGGTACAACCTCCTTTGGCCTTGAGGACTGCCTCAACTCTTCTAGGCATGCTTTCAATCAACTTCTGACACTCCTCCACTGGTATCTCTTCCCAAACCACTTGAATCCTCTCCCACAACTCCAAAACTTCCTTAGGAGGATGTTCATACTCTGCAAGTCTCCTTTTGAGGTAAACCCAAAGGTGTTCAATGGGATTTAGGTCAGGAGACTGTGCAGGCCACCCCATAGTCTCAAATTCCTACTCCTCTAGCCACTCCTTCACCTTCCTACAAGTATGCTTGGAAGGATGAAGATGATAATACTCCAGGGTATTGAGGAGCTCATCCTTCATAATCTGAAGATAGAGGTCCCCATCCATCCTACCATCAATCTTGGCAGCATAGCCAGTCCCCTGCCAGGTCATACAGCTCCATACCATCACAGAACCACCTCCAAACTTAACAGTCCCATCTACAAGTCTATTACTAAGGGCCTCACCTGGCTTTTTCCATATCCATTTACATCCATCTGACCCTAGGTGATTGATTTTGGTCTCATCTGACAATATTACCCTCTTCCAGTCCTCTACAGTCTAATCTTTGTGAGCTTCAGCAAAATCCAAATGAGCCTTGTGATGTTTGACAGAGAGAAGAGGGTGTTTGGACTTGACTACTGCTTTCATGCCAGACTTCTTCAAGTGGAGGTGAAAAATATTAGCAGAGAGAGGCTGGTTGATGATGTTAGAGAGTGCTTTGGTCACCTGGACAGCATTCTCAGCCTTTCCAGTGCAGATGAGATGCTGAGCATGACAGATATTGGTGGCGGGAAGCTTGATAGAATGACCTCCAAGAGACTTTGAAAGAGCAGAACACTTTTTGGAGCGAAGTCTGGATATAGTGGAAGGGCTGACATCAGTTTTCTTGGCAATATCTTCACCAGAGCAACCAGCATCAAGTAGAGAAAGAACTCTTTGTTATTGAGGAAAAGAGAGGGATCTGATCATGGTAGTGGTTGGGAATCAAGAAGTGTGGGAACTTTTTGAACTCAGACACAATATTTATTGTGTATCTTTGTTTGTATACCCAAACAATTGCAATTGCACTTGAAATCTACAAGATATCTATCTCAAATTCAAAAGTGAAAAAATCCTTTCAATGACATTGCTGTTTTAAAATGGCCATATCTCTGCCAAATATGGGTCAAATCACATGACCAAAAGACCAATTTGTAGCTAATGGTTTGTAATATGTTTGGCTCTGCTATACCTAAGCGAAATTCCCAGGGGTTTTTGCAGTGTGCTTTGCACACCACATCAGGGTGAAACATTGAAAGAGTTTTTGGAGTCACTGTAATTCACACATTCACTGTACTTAGATACAGACTCAGCTGTGCTGAGTTCTAATTGATCATATACTCAAACTTTGTGCACCACCTAAGTGTCTCACTATAAGGTATGTAACCACTGCATGACTCTGTCTATGCTCTGCTTCAACAACTGGAAAGAGAAAGCATTACAGCGCTTTCCAAAGCTATGTGGAAAATGCATTTCGAAAAACTCATCGGCTAGAAATCACCAAACCAGGACCCCAGACCCATCTCAGTGAGTGAGGTTTGTCACACCTCCACATCACCCACACCACCACTGCACCAGGCCAGCATGCCAACTCGCCTTGTCTCCAACGACACAAAATACAACATTATCATTCTTTTTGAACAAGGTCACTCCGTTAAAGATATCTGTTCTATTCTTGGTCCCAAGAAATCACTTGTGTATTCAACTCTCGGCTTCTACAGAAAATTTGGCACCATTGCTAGCCCTTACAAGTACTCTTGCCACATTGGTCGTCGTCATGTCCTCAGCCCAGCAGATCTCAATTTTATTCGGAATGTGCTTCAACAACGCAGCACAATTTACCTCGACAAGCTTCAAAGGGAGTTATGGGAAAAGCGACACAAGTATGTTGCTTTATCAACCATTTCCCGTACTCTGCAGCGCCTTCAAATCACCTGAAAAGCTTTGTCGTTTGCTGCTACTGAGCGAAGTGATGTGCTACGTGCACACTATATGAATCGTATTGGAGCTGAAGCACAGGATCCGGAAATGCTAGTTTTTGTTGATGAGGCTGCAAAAGACCGAAGAACATCGTCTCGCCCTTTCGGATGGTCATTCCAGGGACAGCGGTGCCACGGATTTCGGTATTTCGTACGTGGTGTGTGCTACTCAATCATCCCTGCCATCACTTTAGATGGCATAATATCCTACGACATTATTGAAGGCCCTGTTGATGGTATGTGGTTTCTGCAGTTCTTATGGGAATGTGTGGTATGTGGTTGGGCCTACTTATGCCTTCGAAAAATTGACGTTTTTTAGATGCCATTCACCACCGCATATCCTGGTCCACGCAGTGTCATTATTATGGATAACTGTTGTATTCATCATGGAGAAGCAATTCGAGTGCTTGTAGAAGACATGCACTGTAAGTAAGTGTATTGGTGTAATGCTCCATCATTCTAACGCATTACAGTGTGTAAACTCATTTATCTACCACCTTACTCGCCCGACTACAATCCGATTGAACAGGCCTTTTCATCAATCAAGTCATACTTGCACCGCCATGAGACTGATCTCTCTGTAATGACAATTGTCCATGCTTGTCAGAGTATTACGCCAGACAAAGCCGAGGGCTACTTTCGTGCATCTGGATATATAGCGTAGACCAAGAATTCTATGTAAACATTGTGGTACTACGTAGTGTTCAACCATTCATCTGCGTTGTCCCCATCTTCCACATCCTCAATGACTATGAAACCTCGCAGAACAGGAACCCATTTATCCTGTGTATCACACTTGTAATATAAATCGTAGTCAGCGCCGGGGCAGCATCACCTTTCTCCATGGGTGGCACAGTAAAACGGCAACCACCACCATCATGATAGCGCTTCTCGTATGCAACCTTTTTTTTTGTCACACTGGAGACCCAAACCTTGAAGTAGCACCATCTGAAGAGGCATCACTCCGCTTGCGCTTTGCTTCAGGCCCGTTCCACCAGATGATGCTACCTTTCTTGAGGCGCACGATATCACCCATGGGAATACCGATTCCGGCCAAGACTTTGTCGTCCATATCTGCAAGAATGTCCGGCCCAATACCTTGAACACTGAGGGGATAATGATACGTTGATGCATGCCGAACACCAAGATGGGTTTCTGCATACTGAAGAAACTGTTTGAGATGGAACGGCAATGGGACAGGTGGAGACCGAGAAGCTTGTTCTGGATCAGCTTGTTTGCGAGACGGTGTGGCTGGAGGCAGCATGGGTGGAGTATTGGCCACAACAGACTTAGCAGATGGCGATGCAGAAGCAGATCAAGTGAGTCCTGATTGAGCGAGACCTGAGTTCAAGTTTGTGAGTGTCTGGAGCAAAAGAACGGATGTCAATGAGCTGATGTCAACGTTTGGAGTCGCCATAGATGTAGGGGCTTGAGCTTTACACAATGGATGTAGATAGGTCCCCTTCATCACCAAATTGAACGACTCGATGTTTGGTGGTGTGTTTAGAGTAGCCAGTCCTTCATCCTATATGCAGAACATATTAGAATGTTCAAATAATAATAGCATAGAAAAACTTACCAGCCCACAACACCAGTCCTTCATCAAGCTCAGTGTAAGTACAACTGGCCTGGTTGGGCCAACGTATGTATATCCATTGTTGTGCTCGTTCTTGTAACATTCTTGAAGCATGAGACGCCAGCGAATGAGGCGCACATCCATGTCCGAGGACTTCGAGCTCTACATTATAGATCAGAAAGAGCATGATCAGTATAAAATGATACATACCTCATCAGTGCCCCCAATGACGGTGATCTCATCCTCTTCATTATCGGGCACACCCGAACTCAAACTCAGAAGCCTCTCAACGTCCTTCATGTCAACAAAAATCTTCGTGACATTAGCTTCTTGAATCTTTTGTACCATTTCCTTGTAGTCGCCCTCGTTATCAACATCCATTGCATCACTTGAGCGCTGGCTGGTAGTATAAAGTATAATGGTAACATCTAGACATTTGTACTGAAAAACGACATAAAAACGACTGACCTCTTCGACTTCGGCGGCACATACTTGAATGGAAAGCAACACTTTGTCGATACTTTGTATTGCTCCTGCCCATGCTTTTCAAGCAGGCTTGTCAGAAATTCAATGTAATTGTCATCACTGAGAGCAAAAAGCAATTCTTTGACCTTCACCGACTTTTCCTCCTTCATAGTAGACACTTTCTGCACATCCCTGGTAGCCACCTTCTTGAGGGAATAAACAGTCAGTGATACATTGAATATAGAAAGTTTTTCCTCATCCTGGGTGGGCTCTGGTGATGCTGGCAGCATGGTGTGAGTTGCAGTTGAAGCCACGTAGCCATGTATCACACAGGTCACACGTGTGACAATACTTCGGGGTCCTGACTTGGCAATTTCTAACCAACAAGTTTTTCGAAATGCATTTTCCGCATAGCTTTGGAAAGCGCTGTAAGTCCAAAAAAGTTTGAAAATATTTATATCATAACAATATCTATCCCCTATGTGCTGCCTTAGTCCAGCCAGTGGTGTTGGATTGTTATGAACTAAGCCTAGACCGAGGGAAGACTGAAGGAGAAAAGGCGAAGGAGTAACAAAGGAAGAGAAAAGGGAAGAGAACTCGCTGAGATAAGAGGCAGCGGCTGGAAAGGCAGCGGCCCGAGGGAACCTCTTGCTTAGTCCATACTGGGATTTGACAACCTGATGATGGGAGATAACTCCAAACAGATAAACAATGGAAGTGAGGTGAGTTAACACCAGTGGAGTCTAACCAGGAAGGTAGTCCACTAAGTATGTCCCAAAGACGACTAGAATCGAACTAGCGATCCTAGTGTCCAAGGGCCATATATATAGGATCTACTAGTACATGGGAAATAGAAGTACAAGGGTATAGGGTAAGGTGCGTGAGGTATGACATGTGTGAGATAACCGAGGAGATAGAAGCGTGTCATGGGAAGAAATAGATATAAATGGATAGGGGGGAACAGAGATTAAAAAGAAGGCAGTGGAGATGAATACCGCATGTGATGTGGGCATTATGACGTCAGTGATAAGAGATAAGAGATAGGAGGTACTGGACCAGGGTCTGGACCAATGACATCATGGTCTACAGAGATAAGGAAAGAAAATAAGAAGATCAGGTGAGTATCATGTGACAAGGAAGAGCAGAAGGTCATGTGATAGAGAAGGTAGGATCACCTGATAAAAGAGTGTGAGTGATTATGTGATCATGGGAGAAGTCATGTGATGGGAAAAGATAGGGGAAAAGCAAGGAGTTATAACATGGATTCTATACCTCATCATTGGTGTGATCACTTGGCCTTCCTTTTTTGGTTGGTCATTACAGCAATGGGATGGAGGATGGTGTACAGAAACAAGGAAGGTGGAGTATGGGATCTGAAATTGGGCAAGGCAAAACTAAATTGGGAACAGTTGGCATGTGAGATGAAACAGAAGGAGACAGCAGAAAGCAGGAGCAGAAAGTTAGAGGAAGTCAAACAGCAAAGTGTGAGCACAGAGATGGATTGGACAATGAAGACCTGAGGGAAAGAAAAAAGGCAGGGCTAGACAGAGAGGGTAAGGTAGGAACAATGCAGAGAAGAGGGAGCACTAGAGGAAATGGAAGATAGGTAAGAGGATATAGTGAGCTGGAGCTGAAGTAGGTAGATTGGAAGTGAAACACAGTAAATGTTTGAGCAACAACTTGAGGGCAAGAAAAAGGTGGGGCTGAAAGGAGAGAGTAAGATGAGGAAGACAACAGAGGCAATTCAATCAATGAAGGATAGAGAATAGTAAAGCATACTCACAGAGCTGAGATAACTGTGGGTAAGCTGATATGCAAGATCACAACTTGGATCCTGGACAATAACAAAATTGTGGGGAAGGTGGAAATATAGCACTTAAAATAGCCTAAGAGGTAGACTGAAAATCAGGCAGATATGGAGAGGTATTGAGAAAGATACATTATACTAGCAAGGCTGATGCAACAGGGAAAAGATGACCATCATGGGGTCAATGTAACATAAGAGGTCCAGGCTCAACTGGGAAATAGAAAGATGTTGGTAAAGGTATGACACCACTGCCACAAGGTGACACTATCCAGAAAATTATGTTGTAGCACTGCCCAGGATGTTTAGGTAAACAGCATGAGACTCAAATAATGATGTCTGATTGGGTAGACACAAGTTGAGATCACTGGGGAGTATTGTTAGTGGAACTAAAGACGGCTGGTCAGAGGATACCTAGTAGCACATGAAAGTAACTGCACAAATGTTAGTGTACTGACAACCAAAACCAATTGCTCTGTAGCATCATGCATGTGATTTCTATTTTGTATCTTCAAGCATAGGGAGCGCTGTGAATAAACATGTCATCAAGAGACGCACTTGTTGTGTTGGCATTATAGAGCACAAGAAGGAGGTTGAGCAAGAATGCAACCCATTAACACAAGAATGGTGAGGAAAGCACAAGCAATGTTTTCAGGCAGAACAAACTAGTGATTGCCCATGGTCAGTATGCGGAAGTGAAGGCAACCAGTGCTCCAATTACCCAGTAGAGCTTGTTGCAGGGATCTGCATGAGATTGATGTACACTGCAAAAAGTAAGGTCACTTACAGAAATGCACCACATAAATTCCCCCAAGAGTCAGGGTCATTTCCTGCCAATGGCAGTCAATTCTGGAGAGCATCACAATGTGACACTGATCTGCTCATTTTGGCTAATAGCAAAAATTGCCTGCAGCACTTCCTATGACATTTTCCCCCAGCACCATGTGCCATTTTACACAGCCCTTCTGTGTGATAACAAAAATGGACTGATACTTATTGCTGACACACATATCTAGGTTAACATCATGGGTTGGTATTATTATATTAATAAGCTAACATGACATGGGGATGAAGTAACATCAAAGAGCAACTGTGGGTTACAGAGCATATGAAAGCAAGTCCAAAAGTATGGAGTTAGTAATGGTGTCGATGTCATGACAGCGTCATTGGGTTGATGGTTGTCCTCATCACCTTGCATGTTGTGTGGTGGGATGAGTGGTAATAATATGGGCATGTACTTGATGGTGCCATGTCATTGTTGTCACACTCTGCATCATCCTTATGTGTGTCGCAGGACATGTCATGTCAGTCTGTGATGGGAAGGGCCAAGAGCGGCACTTACTTGAGACTGATTACATAATCTACTACATCTGCTCCCCTGTGATCAAATTCAACTATGAACCAGTCTCCAAAGCTGTAAATTCATTGAGACTGTAATCTTGACCACTCAATGGATAAATACCACTTATGTGATGAGCTCAAGGTGATGAAGAAGACTCAGAATGAGGGGGACGTACAGTATAATGGTGGTAAGGAGATAAGGAAGATAAGTCGGAGTTTGAAAATGCGACATGACTTGTCATGACTCACGATGTACTATATCATGTGACTTTTTCACCATGCAGGAGCCTCAGGGGAGGTCAATTGATCAATCAATGATTCAAACTCTGTGCAGCTGTGACCGAAGCAACCTTTTTGGTGGTCCAAAACTCAAGATAATGTTGTTTGTTTAGTTCCCATTGAGGACATTGAGGGTGTGTGCCAGGGACAGCTGTGAGAAGCTTGAAAACACATTGCTAGACTTGCTTGAAGGTGCTGAAGGAGAAGTGGGCAAGTGTGAGATGGATGAGGGATTGTGGTAGATGGCTATATCGTCTGTTATAATATGAACATTTTCAAACATTTTCAAACTTCAACTTTTCTCTTTTCCAGTCAAGTAATCTGTGCACATGACCATGGAAACCAGCACATGACTAGGTCTAGAACCTATGATGTCATACCTCATGGTATCCATGACCTTTTAATTTCCGCTCTTCTTACACAGCTCCTTTAATCTCTGCTACTTCTTTTTCCATGCCTTGCTTTTTTCATCAGTCTATCTATGGTAATTCCTCTCATGCATAGCATGGTCTGTGTGCGCGCCTGTACATATATAAGCTAGCACTCTGCAACTGGATTCCCCAGTCTAATCCATTTGTTTGTTGCTCTGCTGGTCATTGTCTTGTGGACTTGTTCCTTATTATAGGCCTGCATCGAATTGAGACGACTACCTCCCTCCTCTACATCTCCCGTATCTCATTTCATTTGTTTGCCAGGACTTGTGTAGCCTGCAAGCGGTCAAGCCTTGTGGATATTTCTGTTGTTCACGATAGTTCATTACACTTGGATTAGACTTGCATACACAACACTCGGATCCCAGAGCTAAGGGATGCCTGCCAGAGCTTTCCGCAACTTTATCTTTCTCTATGCCCATGCCTTTAGGGTGTGCCTTGAGTGGCAAGCTTTTGTCCTGTTAGCTAGAAACCTTCTCAGTCCCTCTTGTGAGGTGATATCGCATGTGGGTTGTGCCACATTTGCACAGAGTGACATCGGATCACAGCCATTGTGCTGCCAGTGGCTGAGCTATTAGTTCTCGTTGAGAAACCTCTCATAGTCAGTATACATAACCAGGGCCACTGTTAAGACCAGATCAACTCCAGTACGAACTCCGGAACTCCGGAGTTATGTACGAGGCAAGTGGGACTTCGGCTTCACCGTATGTGGTGCACCCTTGTCCGAGTCCGGTGTCCCGTATTTACGGAGATGGTCGGAGGGTGAACGAGCAGTCACAAGTAACCGTTGTTCGACAGAGGTTGGGTCAGAGGTGAGCCGTCAAGACTCAGAAAGGGTCAGAGAGAGAGGAGGTGAGTCTAATGTGATATTCGAACTGAGGTACATGGCCTATCGGTAAGTACTTATATACGGTGTACGAACGGGGACGGAGAAGTAAGTCCGAGGGTCCGAGTATTTTCTAGGGTATGAGTATTTTCGAGGGGACGAGTATTTTCTAGGGTAAGTAACGAGACGGAGGAAACTAACCGAAGAGCCAATGGGTAACTACGACGGAGTCAGGGAAAACGGGGAAGTCAGGGCACAGGGCGAAATGGAGATACAAGGTATTGGAAATGTACATTACAGGGTAGATGAAACATAGGGGCAACTCCGGAGGACCGGAGTTGCGAGAACAGTGATATAGGTCCAGAGTTGGCGTGTACAGCACTGGAGATGCCGGAGTTGGGCTTGGGCAAAATATGGGATATGACAGCCACTGTGGTCACCCTTGGACTTGCTGAAGAAGACAGAGATATTATCTCCAATTACATCCTTACCATTTCCAACCTCACCTGTGTAGTCTCCCCAGAGCGTGGTTGGAATAGTCTGCGCAGTAAGGAGGTGAAAGAAGAACAAGATCCAAACGACCATCTTCCGGTCGATTTCATCCAAAACAGAAACCTGTGTTTAGATAATCTCTTTCTCACTCCTCTCCCTCGTACTCGCCCCCACAAAGTTTACCAGTGCAGAATAGATCATCAGCGCCAAGGTCATCATCTCCCTCTCTTTGACCAAGAGAACCATCATCACTTCTTCAACTTCCTTTGTCCCTATCTCTGCCCAATCTCCATCCTTCGTACAGTAACCAAATATGGCGGAAGTGGA